>JBAJNP010011538.1:0-14615 GCA_036877545.1 Yasuhikotakia modesta | reverse complement strand
CACACACATTCCGTGTGCTCGCCACAGCCTGTCCCGCTTCCAACCATCATTCCTAGAGCCGTACAGCAGCAAATATTTCTACAGGGAACGAACACACAGGAAGACGGCACCTTTATCCTTAAAAGATAAATAGTTCCTCAGCACCAAACAGTGAGGAACTAAAACTAGACTAAAGAGGAGTGAGGCAATAACATGCACCAGTGCCTCCAGCCAGAATGATTCTCACTGGCTCTGCTGAGGACTGACAAAAAAGGCAGATGGGGTACAGGTGGTCTTTACTGTTACTGTTATCTGTTATCAGTCTATAGGGGATGCAATGACAGCGTTGCAGCCCAACTAACAGGGAACGTTCTCTAAACGTTCTCTCCATAAGCGTTCATGCAGTAACATTACTACAACATTTTTAATATATATGTATATTATGTTCAATATATAACATGCTTTAAATAACGTTCTTTAACCGAGAAACGCTTTAACAACGTTTAAAAAACTGGACATTCATAAAACTTTCATAATATAATGTGTAACATTTGTGTTACTTAATGCAAACGTTAGGAAAACGTTCTTACAACCCAGTACTGTAAGTTTGCCTGGATTTTCTCTCTATACATTATAAACCCACGAACACTTTTACCTTTGAGTCCAACTTACAATTAAACACAACAGAAGCTCTGTCCAGTTATTATTGATCTTATTATCCATAAACCTTAATCCATTACCTTCATATATTATAAGTTCACTATTTGATCATTACATTTTCTTATGCATTAGATTTTATTATGCATTAGATTTTATTATGCATTAGATTTTCTTATGCATATTTCATTTTTTGACACTTAACAGCGTTTTACTTTATAAGCTGCTTGTAAACATGTGTTGACATTTCAGTCCAACACTAAATTTATCACCTATCAGATCAATATGCAATAATCATACAGTCACGATCGGAGTGACCCGAACTCACTCTGTGGCCCCGGTTCCGTTTACGACATTCCCGTCGGGAATCGGGTTCAACTGGATCGGCTCCGGCTTCCTTCTTTTTTGCATGCTGAAATCCTGGTAGTTCCTCAGTATAAATTCAGTATGAATCTGGAGCGACCCGATCCACAGACTGCAAGCAGTGATGCATAAGTTCGGGTGATGCCCGGCCCACCGATCGCTGTTTGCTTTAAAGAAATAAATGAATAACTATTAAAGGATGAAGTGAGAGAGACCCGGGGGTGTGGTTGGATTATTTGGAGAGAAACGAGGTGTTTCAGACGGTATGGGACGCGTGCAGATCGTGTCTTTACGTCATGTAAATATTTACGTCTGTCTTCCGGACGGCGTGAGCGCGTCTGGACAACAGCGACACCTGGCGGTGGATGAGCGCAACCCTACAGCCAGATCGTGAATTATTTATAATAATTAAACAGTCAATATTTATCATAACTCACTCGTCTGTAGTTACAGAATATATGCCTTGTATAACTTTACATAAATGTTTAGGCCTCCATGCAACAGGTTTAGTTAACATGATCTTGGTGTGCTAGAATATATTGTTTAAGATGTGTTTATAAATTATAAATGAATGCATTAAAATATGCATTGCAATGCATAATGCATTAAAATAAACCATCTGCCATGTTGCTTAACCTACCACATAACAGTAGGTTTTTGAAGCACGTTTGTTAAACAACTTTGTTTCTGCTATTACTCCAAGCTATCACAAAAAACAGCCTACAGGTGTGTGTGTGTGTGTGTCTGTGTGTGTGTGTCAGTATTTTGTCAGACTATATTTCACGGGAACAAGCCGCACAATTTAGAGATTAAACATAAATTGAAACAAATCTTTACACCCCTCGAGGCCTTCAATCTGTCCGCAGACCGGACAGTAAGCAAACGTTTCATCTTTGCTGCTTTCATGCGATATATTGAGTTAAAGAACTCAGACAGGCTTGAAGATGGGGGCTGTGTGTCAAAAACTCACGCCTGGGGTCAGACAAAATTAACTTTTGTTGAACTAAGTTTGCATGCAACAACATGCATTGCACACCCTTAAAATGTTTGTGCTCTTCTGCCTTTAAAGATAACATTTAATTTATATCTATTATTTCACAAACATTGTAACTTTAGTTGTGAGAATGTAAACAGGCCTGGACTGATTCCTGTAATACAAACTGCTGCAGCCCAGCCCTGTTTCTGAATAACAGCTGCATCTATCCTCACGTTTTGCAGAGTAAACAACACACCAGTCTTTCTATAAGCATAATTCATCAGTTAACTTACTGGAGAATGTGAGGAAAGCTCTGTCAGCTAATCTGACTGGACCCTCCGGTGGGTTTATAAAGGATCTGAATCTGCATTTATGTATGAAAGAATTCATGTCCACTTCAGATACTTTTACAATCTGTAAAGGGGTGAAGCCAAAAACAAGAAAATAGGTTTGCGAGTTGCAATTTATTTTCTATTATAAAATGGCTCATATATGTTCATATATGTTGTAAATCTGAAGATGACAGAAAGAGAAAACGGTGAGGTTTCCTTGCACAGATGTAAGATCTGTTTTATCGTCTTTTTCATCCTGCAAAGAGGCTTTGGGAGCAAATAGCATGTAATGAAACATTTTAATGGATCTCCTAAAATCTTGGCCCAAGGTACGAGTTACTGGCCTCTAAATATGGCTTTGATTTATTCATTGCAAGAAGCTGATGTGAAACACACTTATAGTTAAAACCACACACAGCCTGCAGTAAAGTAGTATGACCCTGCAGATAAATGCATATAGATTATGAATAATAATGCAAAGTTAATATATGTTTTATCAATACCCTTGTGCTCGTATAAGAAAAGACACTTAATCGATGCAAACGAACCCTATATTTGATCATCATAAAAATAACAATTTTACCAAATATAACAGCAACGATGAGCAAATACAGACTCAAATGCATCCAAGTGTTAATTCAGAAGCGAATGCATGGAGACGCGTTTGCCGCACGCGCGCTGACGTCACGCGCGTTTAAATTGAGGCCGCGCGAGAGGCAGAAACATTCAGCAACAGTGTCGGCGAGCGGCGAGCCTCCGCGCCGCGTCGCGTCAACATTCACCGCCCGACTTCTCGATGTAGTCCGTCGTTAATCGCGCGACAGGCCGAGGCGTGTGGCTTTAAACCCGCGGAGCAGCTCAGGTATGTCGCGAAATGTCATTTTCTCGCGCAACATCTGCATTAAACGCAATTCATTGCGTGCATTTGTCATGTAATGCAAGTTTAAGGTTTTTCAGCACGTTGTTGCGTTTTAAATTAAATGCATAATGTTAAATGTACGAAGGTTGCAGTTTTTTCGTAAGTTTGGCTGGAAATGGCTCGTTTGGAAGTTGACAGGTTGTAAATATGGATTCATGCGATCTGATGTTGATCTGATGTTGATCTGATGTTGATCTGATGTTGATCTGATGTTGATCTGATCAACAGTGACTCTTCTCACTAGATTTGTGTTGAGAAGATGATGTCGTGCATTGCAACACAGCAAAAAGTCCTTAATTCAAGTCATTGGTTGTTTTTATAGTGTTTATAATATATTTTGAAGCTGTGTGTGTGTGTGTGTGTGTGTGTGTGTGTGTGTCACCCCACATTGCTGCAGTCTGTTTTTATTTATAAGCCTGGCAGAAATTCTCATACAGTCAAAGTTGATGTATTGGATCCGGTTCTGTCCCCAGTCTGTGATTTAAGGCTTAACAGTTTGTTTTCTCTTGATTTAAGTCTCTTAGCTGGGAATAAGAAGTAAATAAAGCTGCACGGGTTGTTTCACATGAGCGTCAATGTAAATGCGACTGTCGTCATTTCTAAGAGATGTTGTTATATTGACATTATCTGATTGATATTTAATGTTAATGCGTTATCGTAGCGACTGTAACACTAAATGATAGTCATAAATGTTTATTAAGATTGACAGAAAAGAGGCGAATCGCCTTTTCATCGAAGACATCAATGCATTTGAATGGAGACGAAGCACTATTGATTTATAGCGCAGTTCATTCATTACTTTTGCGGTAGTTTCCTTCAGTCACCAGGTGGCGCTGTTGAGTAAGACCGGGGCTGACTGCCAGCCTTACTGTTCATAACCAACACAGACTCTGGTTCTGTAAATATAATAATCTGCAAGTCTTGTAATCTTTGATCCTATTGTTAATAAAGTAATTTCTTCATAACTTTAGGTAGCTTGCGTGTCAATGTTGACTTGCCGTTCAGTTTTCATGATCACGTATGTATGCGTTTTCATTGCAGTGGGCTGTGTGAAATGTGGTGGATGTGTGTTGTAACTGTACAGACCTTTGTGGAAAATCTCTGTGTTTGCGTGCGATTCATTTTTCTGGCTGTTGAGAGTATTTCTCTGCTGACATTTCGTCATTGAGGACTGATGTTATTTAGGTGACCAGTCGATACTCTCCCGACACCATTGACATCGCAGCCAGACGTTACATTTTTCTGTGCGTGACCTGCATCGAATGAACATCCATAGTGTAACATCCTGTCTTGTTTAAGGAAACGTCTGTTTGGTTTAACTAAGACTCTTAAGATGTGTTTCCCAGCTGTCTAGTGGATCTGAGAGTATGTTTGCCTGCGTGTTGGTTAGTTAGTTAGCTTGCCTAGACTGTATTATAGCCATCTGTCAAAAAGTCATAACTCTACTTTGCCATTACAGTAATGCCGCTTTTGTTTCTTGTCTTGTGCTTTTAGTCTAATTAAACTCAGTCTTGTTGAGAATTCATTATTTCTACATAGATATTCATTCACTGTCTGCTGTCTCCTGTCCAATTATTCCTTCAAAACAATGTAAACGGTCACCCTGCATTTACTTATGAATATATGAATATACAGCAATTTAGTTGCATATATTGATCAATTATAACAAAATGCTTAAAATTCACTGGACAGTGTTTGTTGTTTGGTTTAAAAGGTGCAACTACAAGTTATATTTGCAGTTGACGTAATGCAACGTTACAGCACTAATATGTAAGTAAGCGATGCCTTCCATTTGCAAGATTTGCGATTATCTCAGAATCACAGGATAATGAGAAGCGCTGCTGATGTCGGCTGCTTGTGTCTCACGCCTCTAGTTGAATTCGACCTTGATGTTGTGTGTTTGAGTTCCAGGACACTGCTATGAAGCTAAACCTCTGTGTGAGCGAGAGAGCATGTGTGTGAGTGAAAGAGAGAGATGGGCAAATTCAAAACAAGCACTCTGTTCACCATTGCTTTGTGTAGCACCGCTGGACTGTGAGCTCTGATTCAGTCTGACAGCTCCTAATGACAGTGAAGCAGAGGCATTTGTGCTTTAATTTTCTGAGCTGTTTTGCAAAGTGAAGTTTGAAACAAGGGCAAAAAGAGATTTGTGAGTGTGTGTGTGTGTGTGAGCGAGCGAATGTGTGTGTGTGTGTGTGAGCGAGCGAACGTGTGTGTGTGTGTGAGCGAGCGAGCGTGTGTGTGTGTGTGTGTGTGTGAGCGAGCGAACGTGTGTGTGTGTGAGCGTGTGTGTGTGTGTGAGCGAGCGTGTGTGTGTGTGTGTGTGTGTGTGAGGCTCTTTTCAAAGCTCTGTCATGGCTGTAGCATCTCCAGTTTACAGTCTAGTAAACCTTTTCTGCTGGAAATCCTAATGTTTCTGGAATCAATACTCTTAATTAGTTCTGATTAATGAAGGGACACTCGCAGCGCATTGCTAATAGTTGTCTGGGTTCGCACAGATAAATGGCCTCAACTTCTGCATGTATTTTTAAATCAAGTTTGAATTTATGACGGGCTTGTGCAGTTTCTCAAATATTTAAGCATGAGGAATTTCAGGAAGCTGAGACCTTTTTTTAATTGGTTATTTGTTGTATTGGTGCTGCTAATCTGAAACGGAGAAGTTCTCAGATAAAGAATTCATTAGCATTCAGCGACCACACCGGCTCCGATCAATATGGAAAATGAGCCGCATCCTTTTGTTTCTGTATTCAGTTTATTTATGTTATATCCAGCCTGGTCAAACGAAATGGCATAAGTCTAACATTAAAATCACAAACTGTTATACTATTTTACACTGGCTGTTATTTATTATAGAGTGTATACAGGCAACAACATTCATTCAGTTCTTTGTGTCAATACTTTGTCTCAGTTGTTTCTACCTTGGAGTAGAACTACCAAGGTCTAACTACCTTGATGTTAATGTTTATATTTATATTGAGAGGAATTTTTTTTACATTTTAAAAACAAGTCTTAATAAGAGGAAACTGTATTGGTTTATTGATAGAGTAATTTACAGATGTTTGTAAAGTCTTATCTGAACGTGTAATATGCTTATTTATTTTAATATAGAGTGAAAAGGTTTGTAATTATACCTGATGTTGCAATACAGAGTAAGAACTTGAGTCACGCTGAAACTTCTCGAGGGAACCGGACGGCTTATATTTGCATTGTTCAGGCTACAGTCCTTATTCATTAATAATCAAACAATCCTGCCTGCTGCGTTCATTCAGCCGAACACATGAAAGCAGGAGATTGTTTAGACAGCTGTCCAAGATCTTTTCCTGTGCAGCGGTAATGGTGTCAAATAAAATCAGCCGTTCACACAGCCGTCGCCGCACGGCTACAATAACGGCAATAGAACGGGATTGAAACTCTTGATGAAGTAAATGCATTTAGGCTTGAGTAAAAAGTAGGTTTTGAGTTTGAAAACGTTCCTCACCCAGTGTTAAAAGTCTGAGGCAGAGGGCTTTCAGCTACCTCAGGTGTGACATCATTCAGCTACCTCAGGTGTGACATCATTACAGATGGATCTTGCTCAGCACTTTTAAACTTAAAAGTGTTGCATGTTGTAATGTTTTTGTAACAGTACAAAGTTTATGTTCCTGTAGCTCAACAGGCAGAGCATTACGTTAGCAGTGGTTTCCAGTTTTGTGTGCACTGTAAGCTGTTTTGGATAAAAGCGTGTCTGCCCTTAAGATACTGCATTCTGCTTACCGAAGGGAGGGAGATAGAAAGAGAGAGATCACATAATGGCAGATGGTGTCCAGAATCGAGTTCAAGCAGGGCAAGAATAGAACCCAATAAAGATCGGATGTGAGCGTCTTTAAGCAAAGCTAATTAACAAGCACTGATGTGGGTTTACAGGGGGACTCAATAGCGCCCGTCTCTCGGATGCCGACTCCACACCTCTCTGAATAATGCACTCATCAGGTCTTTTCCCTGCGCTCGTAACGACAGCAGCTTTCCCCTGAGAATCCTTTTTACAAATACTGCTGATGGTTCTGCTACTTATCTCAGTCAGAGCAGAGTTACCATACAGGCTCTCCCTCTGGAGCCGCACACAGACCCACCGGGACGCAACTTTATTGTAGGGCTGTGTTTTGGAATCAAAGTGGCTAAGGGTCGTACTTTAATATTGTGTGTAAATGTCTCCTTACATTGAAAGGTTACAATAATGCAACGTTCAGTAGTTCACAGAAACGGTAGTTCACTGTAGCTTTGGAGTTATTGCATCATGTTGGTTTTGGACTGAGTTGGTTATTCATGGCATCCATTCTGAGCGCCATAGCCTGAGGATGTCACCCCTTACTGTAAACCGAAAGCGCCCTTGAATTGTAGGTTCTGGGAGTCATAATTTACCATTGCACGTCTCCATTAGCTTTATGCTTTTTAGCTTCAAGCTATTTCTGTCCCTAAACTCACAATGGAAAGACCTAAACAAGCTCAGTGGAGCGTGGACGTGTCTCACTCTTCTTTTGTGTTGCGAGACGTCTTAATAGGTGCACTGAGGGGTATGGCTATCCCTGAGTGACGCTCCAATTCTTTCTGCATTTTGTGTTCTGTGCATTCTGTTTGCTTTGCTTATAGTTTATTATATACTGTAGGTTTCGGTGGCAATTGCCCAGTATATCAGTTACCTACATACATATGTGCATACATACATTTACATATATGTGTGTAAGTATATATGTGTGTATCTATATATATTTATGTATATACATTGAAAAGATATCTATGGAGCCCTTATTGGACTCTATAGTTGCTTTGCAAATATAATGCTAGCTGACTTTCATGTTGCGTTAAAGTACAAAATACATTTATCTCTGCAGTAAGTTTTTATGGTAATTATGCCACATTATATCGTATGCTAATTTTGTATTGTGTGTGACTTTATCATTTTATTTTAGTTACAATTATGCCTGTTTAAAAACGGCAAAAAATATGCGCTTATTGTAGAGATAAACAAATATTAATATTCAGAGATACAAATTAGGAGATAATAATAATGTATGCGGCTGTATAATTTTTTAGCTAACTGTGTTTCACACCATATTTACAAATTCTGTTATATAAATGCAGATCATTAAAATCTACTGGCTGTGACTTTCTGATTGTATTACAGAACCAGGGTTCTGTCCCATCTCAGTGGAACCGGGGCCAAGCCTTTGTGTTCAGACATTTTCCTAGTATGAATGATGGATAACAATTCATTTTGAGATCTTCTGTGTATTATAATATCACAATGCACTTCTGTAGCATATTAAACTATAGATTTACTTTATTATTTTAACCAAATGTTTCATTTATTCAGAATGTATTGCATGAATTTTTAATATCATTTGTCATTTATTGGCTGTAACGTGAGAATAATGGCAGAAGTTTATTATGTGCGCGTCTCTGCTCTCAGTGGGTTGTTGTACATCTGTTCTCTGATCTCACTGAACGATGCGTAAGCCTCGTAGCACTGTCTCAACTTACCATACTGTATTTTTTCCCAGCATGCCCTTACCGCTAGCATTGCTAGCCTGATTGGTAAATTACTATTCTGTTCACAGTCCGGGAGTCATTAGAGTTGAACCGGCAGACGTCTCCATCACTCAGGGAAGACATCAGTGATTCTGCGCCCCTTCACGCCCGCAGGAAACCTCCTTTTTATTCTGTTAATATTTTCTTTGTGAAACGGTAAAATGCGGCACACTGGCTGTTCATCTGACTGAAGTTCTCCAACAGCAGGACCGGCGAGGAGTTTAATTTCCTTGTCTAAACCCTGCTGTGGCCCTGTGGTTAGATCACCTGCTGAAATTGCTTTAGTTTTTCCTTCTGTCCCGTGAACCGGGCCAGACAGCCCTGCCTGGGGACATCTCAGCTGAACTTGTAAGAGTTGTAATGGCTACACTCCATCTGTTTAATCCTATCCACAGGTCTAAGCCCACGAAACAGCCCTCCGTTGTCTCCATTGTTTTGAACTTCTAAAGAAACGGGAGCTCGTTGCAAAACGCTGGTGTGAGATTTTAATATTTCAGATGGGATATAATGAGGCGTCAGTTTCATATGAACATGCGCATCAGCGTTCTGTACAGCCAATTATATTTCTTTAATAAACAATGTGAGGCCAGAACTATCATACAGATAAGCAACCAGCGTAGATATAATGTGTAGTTTCTTTTCTCCTATAGAAAAGTGTGACGAGAAACATTCAATTCAATTTCTATACGGGCGTTTATGCTGCAGTATTTTGATTCACTGGAGGCAGTTTATTCTGAAAAAATGACCTGCTGTGACCTTTAATACTATGTGGTGCCAATGGCAATTTTACAACGCTGTCATTTTGTGTGTGTGTGTGTGTTTTCCATTGTGGCAATTGAATCTCCACACAGGCATGGTAAAAGCCATGCACAACTACATTGATTTTTAAGGAAAATCAATGGGAAATTAATTTTTAAACAATCAAAAAAGCTTTTAATATGTAAAAATGCAAAAAGGTTTCTGTGAAAGTTCATTTTAGGAGTAATGTGAAGGTTAAAGGATAAAATATACAATTTGTGCAGTATAAAATCATTTTGTCTATGGAAAGTCCTCACAAAGCATAGAAAGTGTGTGTGTGTGTGTGTGTGTGTGTGTGTGTGTGTGTGTGTGTGTGTGTGTGTGTGTGTGTGTGTTTGTGACTGTGTGTGTCTCTGTGTGTGTGTGTGTGTGTGTGTGTGTATGTTAAAGCTGCATACTGATACAACTTTTGAGTTTAAAATGTCATACTCTTTTCTTGTGGCGACGTCTTTGCAAAGCATTACCATCTTATTTAGTTCAAAGAGTCACATTATTGTGCAGGACTGAGGCAGTCGCTTTTATCGTGGCTTTGTTTTATGCTCAAAAACCCGTGTCTCAGAGCCAGCGGTCAACAAGAGCACCATGGGATATTAGATTAGCCCCAATCATGCTGAACAGCCCATTTGAATGTCATTTATGCTTTTGTCTTTATCTCTAGACTCCTGATTAGGTGGTGGCCTTGTGCTTGCCCCCTTTGCTCCGCCCCCAGCCGCCTCCCCCCTCCTTCCCCTCCATGCCAGTGGGTGTCATGAGCAGTGATGGGTCTGTAACATTATTGGTGTGATGCACCACTTTGTTAAACTCCTCTGCTTGTTCAGCAACAGGGAGTTCAGCTTGCAATCAATGGCAGCTATAGGCCATGAGTCCAGAGCTGATAAAGTCACACCTGGGACTCAACAACACCTGCCAGTCACATAAATAATTCAGTGATCTCTGGCCAGGCCACGTTTATTCCTGTTAGTGTTGGTTATGAGAACATGTAACCGCAGCAGGTCTTACTGCAGAGCACAGGAGAGCAGATGCTTTGTCCCATCAGCTCTGTCTGGAGTTAAAGGAGAAGAACCGTGAAGAACCTCGAGGAGACGTGGTAGAAAGAGTTGTTGGTTAGTTTATATCATCTAAAGAAAGGCTAGCTAGCTAACAGCTTTGCGTGTCTCCATACATTAGCGTGCTAAACCGTGTGTGTGGGCCACCTCAAAAAACGCTGTACAGATTTTAAGGTAAGCTGTGAAATATTTAACATTGCTTTAGTTTTTGCTGAAGTTGACATTTTGTTTCCGCCGCAGTTTGCACCTCGACGCGTCACATTTGCTTTGATTTAATTTGCGCTGTTGCACTTTGGCATGAAACGTGCATGAGAGTGGCCAGTACGCGGAGCAAAGTACATGTGATTATTAATTTTGAGGAGTATTGGAAATTAGTTTTGGGGAGAAATGTCAGCTAGTTCTGTCACGTTCATGTGATTAATGGTGTTGGTTTCACACAGTTGGGCTTTAATTGGCGGTGATTGTGAGGAGCAGGAGTCATTTAATTGGTGTCTGAGTGATGGTGGCTTTGGCTCATTTGTTTTCGGTGTGCGGTGGGGGACCCTCATAATGACCCGTGCGGAGGGTCCGTGGTGAAGGGGGAAAAGGTGGGAGATTAATGATGTTGCTTTACTTTGAGCAAGACTGCAGAAGCGTTCCTCTTTGGGTTCTTCTAATGTCTCAGCAAACAGGGAATGTTCTTAGACATTTTTGCAGTAGTTAGTGACTTGTTTTAACTCTGTATGTCACAATTTATAAACGTTATCCTTGAGTAATAGAACGTTTTAAAAACATTACGAAATTAAAAAAAGTTTAAATAATGTTCTTATAGCCAAGCAATAATATTACTTCAATGTCAAAAAATGTGTTTTCAATGTTCCTTGAACCTTGTAATGTTTTTGAAGTGTTAGCTAAACGTTTTTACAACATAAAATTGATTTCTGGAATGTTCCTTTTGTGCGTGTAGTAGATTCATGTCACTCATTCAAGTTCAGAACACATGAATGTTTTTTGAATGTTTGTTTGTGTCATCCTATCACTTTCTGTGTAGTTTTCGTGTGACATTCTTGTATTTATAAGGAATCTCTACTTGTTCAAGGACACTGTTAAGCAAGTGTTGTGATGAATTGAACATATATATTTAATAGTCAGGGTTAAGAGGACTGAATGTCAGGCCTGTAATGCCAGAAAACATCAACCATATTCTTCCCCAGTCCCCAGTCATACCCTATATATCTCATACTCTCTTTTTATTTCTCTGACGATTGGTCAGTGGCAACAATGCAGATTATTAAACCATAAGCGTCCAGCCCTGACTTTCACAAAGTCAAACTCCAGCGCAACAGAAGTGGTTTGACCTGTTTTGTTTGGTTGAACGTTTTGGGATGTGGGATGTGTGAAAACTGTGATGTTTAAGTCAAAAGTGGAAGACCGGCCTTCAGTTGAGGGACACCGTAGATCAGTGACCTCATTCGTTTTATTCACAGACATTTAAACTGAACGCCACCGTCTCTCCTGGAAGACGGACGGCTTCACTTAAATCAAGTTTAAGGTAAATGTTCTGAGGCTGATCTGTGTGTATTTCCTGTTCAAAGCTCATTAATGGTGATTCGCAGGATGGAGAAGAGAGTCACCCGTGGCACGGGTTCGAGACGCCAAGAAATGCTTTACCCTTCCTCCTCATTCCTGACAGCTTCACACGCCACTTATCCGGAGACGTTTGGGACGGGCTTCCGATCCGTGCCGAGCTTCTCACGTCCTCGGAAGCTGACATCAAATAAATGAAGACACAGAATAGACTTGGACGTTCAGAGCTGGAAGGGCGACGGCTGAGGTGTGAAACCGCTGGGCTGTAAAATTGCCCTGGCAGCCGTGTTGTTTGTTTGAGCAGTTCAGTAGCCTGCCTGCTCACTTCCCTGTTTCCTGCATTTCTCATCCTGTCTCCATTCTTCTGCAGCGTTCCTCACTGTGCTAGCGGACGGTCTGGTCTTTGGCCCGCAGGTCTGCTTGTTTTGTATGCATCACTGCGGGGCACTGCAACTAGCCCCTGGAGCTAGCGTTCCCCTTTCGTTTGTCTCTTACAACTGGATTTGTAAGCGTGAAGGTGTTTCGTGCGCAGAACATGGTGTCGCCTTATCCACCGACACAACACTAATTTGTTCTAATTTGTCAGATGCACGCGACCGTTATTATGTGAGAAATCTGAGGGAAAGTAATTGAATGAGTTGTGGCAAGTTTTGCTGGAACTTTCTGTGGGGTGAGGAAGGAATAATTGACCGCCTCTGATCGGGGTACCAGACGCCTCTCGGACCACGACTGGGTTTGAAGGTTTGGACAAAGCAGAAGCTCATTGAGAACTCGTGTGTTAGTCATTAACTATAACCATCAAAACAAACAGACAAATGTATCACAGCCTGTAATGTGACCTCAGTGGCAGCAGTGATTTTATTGTGATTAATTAAGCCTGTTTTCCACTTCATGACTCTGAAATAGAAAGTGTGGCTCAGCTTTGAGTTCAGGAAAGTGGGCTGCAGCTACTAGCTGAAGATAATTAAGAGTGTAGCGCTCGCTGTGTTTGACACTAGGAAGGGCGCATCACACCGAAATAGCAAGTAAACACAAGATACATTATTGAGTTGAATGCTTCTCATATCCCTCATTAACGTTTATCTTTTCTTGTGCTTTCAAACTTTATCAGGCAGTCGTATTTTCAACTTCAAGTCAAATAATTGTTACGTTTTTACACTTGTAGTCAAGTAACGTTCTGTTGTTGTATTTTAAGTGGGCTGAGGTTTATATCAACTGCGTCTAAAGAAAATGGTCAAATTTGTTTTCTTTTAAGACGTCGAGAGCTACGTTTAGAGCTGGCCTGTTTTGTAACTCGCTCTGGGCGATCTGATCGCAGGAGTTTGTATACGAGGGTAAACGAGCGCCAACATGTTTTGAGATCTGATCAGTCAAACCAAAATTGGAGATCACGTCACATTTGCAGTGTAAACACTAATGCATTGTGATACATCAGAACTTTTCACTCAAGCGCTGCGCTAAAGCGTTTATGTGCAGCTTTAAACCAAATTGACACGTTTTTTCATATCACCATGCGTTGATACACCAGCTAATGATTTCAGGTTGTAGAACTTTTTTTTTTCCCTAACAAAAAAGTTAAGAATGTAATTTTAACAGTTCTAAGAACATCCAATTTTTAGACATTTTTGCTTGGTTATGAAAACATTATTATAATATTTTTTAATTGTCCACAAAGTATTTAATTCAGTTTTTGATATGTATCTATAAAATGTTCTGCTAACATTAGTACAAGAACTTTTGATAACTTTTCCAACAATGTTAGCCAACGTTCTGCGAACGTTCCTTGTCAACGTTGCTGTCATGGTGTGAGGCGTGTATGTTTTTAAAGTTTACATCTGTGCAGTTATAGTAAATGCAGTATGTGGTCAGAGGAGCTGGATGGCTGGAGGCTTTTGATAGCCCTTATAGGAAGACGGCACACAGCACGACAGACGAGATTTGCATCGCTTCCTGCATAAACAAGTGATATAAGATCAGGAGAGGAAGTCTGTCCCCTCGGGCTGAGTTGTGTCCCGGGGTGTGCGATGGGGATAAGGAAAGGTTATAGCGATATAGGTCGCGCTGAGATTAGCCGGCTGTTACTGGGCTGGGCGATGCTGAAAAGAGTCACGTTGTTTGATTTATGAGCGTCGCGATGATCGGTCACCACATGAATAATCCATGTGCCCAGAATTAAGCGACCTCAGGTATTCGCTTAGTTTCTCTGTGATGTGTTTTGTTTCACACACGCTAACCTCAGCAAGGACAGCTGATCACAGAGATGGACTTATCTGCTCCGTTCGTTTGACCTTTAGAAAATATTTGTGGATATTTATTTTATCATTTAAAAGTCTTTCAGGGGACCTTGAAGCAAGTGTTTACCTAAGATTGTTTGTAACTGAGAGATTCAAAATCAGGACAGATTAATACGTTAC
>JBAJNP010011537.1:0-14620 GCA_036877545.1 Yasuhikotakia modesta | reverse complement strand
GAATACATTAATTAATTGTTATTAGTTCTGCTTGATCAGATAGAACATCTATACATGTACATACTACGTAATTTGTATAATTGATTACAGTTAATTATACTTATTATTACCTTTGAGCTAAAGCTCAAATTCCCTCGTTTCAGCGGAGGATAGTGTTTTAAACAACGCTTTCTAAACCGGCTGACATGCTACATGATATACATATTTATTTATTGATAATTAACATGAATTTAAAAAATTTGGTTTGGTTTAGGTGCACAATTATGCATAATTTACTCTTAATACTATAATAAGTACATAAAACATATGTAACAAAGATGCTGTAAATTAAAATAAGGTTCTATCTGAAAAGAATTATCCAATACCTTGTACAGTTTGCATGTATTGTCTGGTTAAAGATGAAAAGAGCATAAACAGAACATGTAAATATATGACAGATATATGATATATGACTCATAACAGCAACTGATAAGAACAGTTTGGAGTTGTTGCTGTGACTATGCCAGGGAAGGGTTTCATTTGCAAAATACATATTAAAAGATCCAAAAGTAGCACTACATTCAAGCTAAATGTGTTTCAATTCAAAACTTTCTTTAAAGTCAATTGAGGTGCAAATCAAACAGAGGTGTAAGTCTGTGCTGTTGCTTTTCATGCAGGGCCAACCTCGCAGGAACATTAAGAATTGAAAAGTCACTTTCCTGTTGTTGTTATCTATCAGCCTTCATTCCGCACTGCACTCTTGTCATGCCTGTGAGAAATAAATGGCTACCATGGAAACAATACCAGACGACATGCTCTGCTATTCTTCTGCTGGGAAATGGAAAACCCCAAAGTCTGCTTTAGAGGCCAGGGTGGCAATAATTAAAATGGCTCACATTCCCCTGAAGTACACAGGTAACAATTTAAAGAACAGTCTACAGTGAAACAATGGTCAAATAGCAGAATGTTTATGCTGCAATGTTCATTAAAGGCCTCTCTAAATGTTCCATAAACAAAAGTTCAATAAGTTATGGGTAAGTATATTACTGCTTTCTAAATTGGACAGCCTAAGAATGCTCTAATACCACTGGGCTATGGTGTCCTTGCCAAGGTACCATGCTATTGAGGGTGATCATTTAACAGTAGTTATTTAAAGACCCCACAAATCCCTCCAACACAAGATACAAACACCTCAGAGTGCAGGTTCCCTACAGTAAGAGGGCCACACATACTTTTATTGATCCCCTGCAATTTTGGGGGATAAATAAGGGCTTTTGACGTTTGAAGTTTCAGGATCTCGTTCCAAAAAAACAACATTTTCAGTTTGCCGTGAGTCTTAAGACTTAAAGGTGAAGTAATGTTTTTAATCTTTATACCACTTACAGTCACCAAATATAACTGAAACAGTAATGACAATCCTCCAATCTGTCATTGGCAGAACAAACAGTTTCACCCTGAACTCACTCCATTGGTTGAGCCTTGTTGATATGGCTACTTCTTTAAACTTAATCCTATAAACATCTTTCACACAGTCAACTCCAAAATTGTTGGCACCCATTATAAAGGTCAAATTAATAAAATGATTAAATTTCAAAAGGAATAGCCACTCAATATCTTTCCATTTCTCTGTGATGTGTAAAAAAAAAAGCAAACGCAAAAGCCCCATTACCACTAGTAGCAAAGCTCCAATTAACCATTTTTCATAATAAGGGCCATGTGCTTATCTTTGTATGCAGTTTCTTGTGTGCATGACAAAAAAAATCTGATTACATCACAAAATTTCTGACATATTTCCAATAACATATAGATCTGGGTTTGCCGTTTCTATTAGGAAGGGCTTTAGTGTTTTCCGAAAAGCTTCCTCTCGTTGTGGTGCCGGTGACTAACAGTGGATAATAACAGTGAAAACCACAAGATTTATTTGAAACATGCATTTCCAAAACTATGATCTTAAGGGTTATTTTTTTGCTTGTCTTACCATCTGGGTTTCACAGACTAATTTTAAAATGAAACCAAAGTGTTCTCCTTTATAAATAAAAGGCAATTTGCAAAACATTCAGAGGAAGATTTAAAACACTGTAACAAATGTATTGTTTACTTTAAAACAGTATTTAAAACATACTATATAACATACTATAGTTATAGCTATGTATAGTTGTCTTAACATAATATATGCTTTGAAGTACACCATCACCAAAGCACAAATGCAACCTTCCTCCATTTCATGTATCCATTTAGGTAAATTTGTTTTGTTTATATTATTACAATGGCAACCAGACTGGAAGTGAATGTGATTATCATGGTCTTCTCTACATTATGGCAAGTTTTAATCAATTAGAATGCATGAATCATATAATGTATCCTTGTTGGAAAATTTTTGCTTGCTAATGTGCATTGCACAAACAAAATCATCACATATGAACCAACAGCTAACTTATCAGTTATCATTAAACAGAAACAACACAGGGTTTAAATGTGAATTATACTGAAACTTTAAATAATGACCTCTTCAGGAGATATTCAAAACAGGCTGAGGATCAAAACTAGTATGGGTGTGAAAGTAAGTTTATTAACATTACTGATGAGCTTATATGAGGTTGAGGTTATACAATAAAATGATTACAATAAACATGTCTATATTGGTAAATTATATATGTATACAGTTTATTGTGTGTGTTGAGAATATTAACTTATGTTAGAGATATAGAATGAAAGATAGAGAAAGCAGGAAAGATAGAGAGATCAATTGAGGCCTGGAAGCTGGACCTAGTGGTCTAAACTCCAGAGCTCAGGTAAAGAAGAAAAGTACAAAAAGAGCACAAAGGGCAAGATGGCCAAGAAAGAGAATAAACTGGAACAGTTCCAAGGAAGAGAGAGCTAGAGCATCTATTACATTTCCTTTTTATCCTTTCCTTGACCATGTGACTGAAACCAAATCTAAGACAACTGACCAGACAAGTGACCAATCAGAGGACCATGTTTAACCCCCATTGTACTGGAAAAATGCTCACCTTCACCCATAATACAAAGGGACACTTTAGGCAAGATAAAGGGGTTGTGAATTTCATTTAATTTTCAACCCTACAACCTACACCACACTCAGTACACATGCTGTATGGACAGTCAATTACTGGTGCAAAAAAGTCATTCCCTCCAAATAAGACTAGATAAAATAAGCAACAAAACCAACACAATAATTTTTGAAAGCACAGTAAGGCTACGGCTGAGGCAAATATAAATAATGCTTTAAAAATGGGTATGTGAGTCATGGGCAGTGCTGGGTAGCATTAGTCACAGAAACAGCACAGCCATGGAGGGTTGGCTGATAGACTCCCCTCTAAAAACAAGCCTGCTCATGACAGACAGACACATTGAGAATCTACCCTCCATCTACAAATCCCAATTCACCTGGTTTCTCTGACACACATAAAGGTTGAAGCCACTTTATAAGGATTTAGTGAGCTCTGGGAACAGAAAAACAGTATTCACAGAGCTGAGAAACCCAGTCACACTGCTTATTTTCAGACATTGCAAAAATTACAAAAAATGTACACTGTGGAAATTGTACGAACTTGGGTTGGTATTTATAGTGACTGCAGCGGGGTAGAGAGGCATGCCACTGTGATGGAGGGAAAGTTACACCTATAGACATGATGGAAAAGACAGGCAGAAGTGAGCTAATGAGCTCAGTCCAAAAGACGAAGATGCTGAGAAACTCTCGCTGGGAAGTTTGGACATCTGTAAGTAGGAAACCTCAGCACAGGATTGTTTGAAAAGCAATTTGGGACAAAATCTTTGTCTTTTGAAACACACAGCATGCCTGCTTGCATGCTCAAAGACAGAAAAGAAAGCAGCCTTTTGGGCTTTGCTGCAAGTCTTGTGTCTGTCTCTTTGATTTAAAATAAGCAGAAGCTTTGGAAGCAGCTCTAGTTTGAGCCCTGAAGCAATGCTATGATCTCCGTGAGACATACAGACCTGCACGGCTAAAGGTTATCAGACAGTCGGCATGGGATATCAGCTGGATCTCCACCAAAGACCCCACTGTTTGACTTAGCCACCAAAAAACACAAAAAGGGAAACAAAGTGACATATAGAGTGCAGTGTTAAACAGACAATTAAAATTGTAAGAACCCTTGTTGCCATTTTTAGTGTTACGGTAAAACAATCACACATATATATGTAACCAGGTAATATAACAAGATATATAAGATCTGTATATATATATATCACATATGTGTACAGTCTATAATTTATTAATAACATAAATAATGCAATGTTAATTAAATTGCAGTTAATTAATACTCACAACTCTCAAATTAGGTGTAATTATGCCTAAGCGTATATGTTGGGCAATGACACCAACATCAAGACTATGTCCTCATAGGCCTGTGTATCCTGATATGGTGAAACCTTAGTCTACTTGTTTGTACTAAGCCTATTAAAAAAACACACGCATTCATCCAATTAGATTTTTTTTGGTGCTTGCTTATTTAATTTTCAATTATCACATTCTAGAAAACAGCTGTGCTGTTACTTTAACTAAAAAATGCATTTAAAATTAACAGTGGCTATATGCTTAAAGGGAACATATAACTCCTGATGGAGGCTTGTATAGGTATATGGCTTGATGAAAACACTAGAAGTGGGTAATTAATATTGGCTGTAAAAATTCTGATCAGAGCATTTTTTGTTTAGGATAATTAAAATCAACCATTATGATTACTAACATATGTAGTGCAGACACACACCAAAAAGATAAGGCTCCACATAAGATCCACAGAACATTAAGATCCACATGTCTTCCCTGTCAAAATAATATAAACATTTGGAGAGCATCTGTTTTTACAAAAAGCTGAGTGACTGATATGCTACTGGACAAGTCATTTGAAATTACTTTTTGTGGTGAGAAAAAAAATCACAACACATGAAGGAAAAATCATGTGTATCACAAGGAATACCTGTGCATGGGTTGTGTGACCATAGCGTGGGTGGTGAGGGCTGTGCTGCTGCATGTGTGAAAAACACTCTGGTTTGACAAGGTTTCCAAATAACAGACTCTGCTGGGACGCTGCTGGGACTGTTGTCTGCTGACAATCTCATTAAAGACACAGAAATAGACCTGTGAGCACACAATTACACATTCTACAAAGAGTAAAGCTCTGAAAAATATCAATAGCAAGCTTTTCTCTGCCAGAGTAGCCCACTCCACCCTAACCATCACTATGGAGCATCTCGCCAAAAATCCTCTACAATTTCTTTTCAGGAAAAGGGTTTGGATTTAGAAATTGTGCTGGTGATGCACTGTTTACTCTTCACTAGCTGACAAGGAGTTATTATTACCCTGCTGAGGAAATGGCACAAACAAACACCAGGGATGTGCAAGAACAGCACACAACAGAATATTATCTAATCAGTGTGTCATTTGAATGACCAGTCAATTAGTTAAGGTGTTAAAGAAGTGAAATAGTTAAATAATGAAATAGATGTTGAACACATAAAAAAGTAAATGTAATATTTTATTGGACAAATGACTTGTTGTTTATCCTCAAAGAAAAATGTGCTTCAAGGTGCCCAGAGCACTTGGACTCAACAGGCTGATCATCTAATTTGAACATTTGGTAAGAAATATTGGCTGCATCCAAACACGCATATTTTCTGAAATACATAGTCTGTGTGCCCTAAATGAACATTTTTATTCCATAAGGCCCCAGAAGCTGCACAGAAACTACAGAACTCAGCCAGATGGCATTTCTTTAGTGCAAGTGATATACAGTAAGTTCCAAAAGGTATTCCATGTTGTTAAGTTGCATTTGTTTAACAACATCTATTTAACATACTTTGTGTAAAAATGAATCTATATTACACACACTGTATAAATGACTGCAAAATCTAGTGTAATGGTAAGTGAATTCAGATGCAGCTGTTCTTGTATGCAACATCTAGTCGATGACATCAAACAGGTTTCTACACACATTTAGATATGAAAGAATCAGCAACAGACAGAGTCGATGGAAATTTGGATTTCTTTTAGAAAGTTCTCTGAGAGTTTATCATGATAAAGCATGCAACTCACTGATTCATCAGTAAATGATTTCAAAAGTACAGTTACATTGGTACAAAGTCAAAAAATATACTGATAGCGGTCTCTCTTCAGTACCAGGTACAAACTTGCTTGTTTTCAAACTTGTTTTCAAGCATGATCTCTGTGATCTCTGATCTTTTCAAAATAATGACAGTGACAGAGTGTGAGTAAATAATTGCACTTCTTCAATGCTTGCCTTGATGCAATTTTAAAGTGGCAACAAAAATGGGAGCCTAACCTGTTTGAATTCAGTCTTGCCCTGTGATAGAAATATTAACAAGATTACAAACCACTCACTGCTTTAGTAGCATTTATAATAAGCAGTTAAACATTTATTAAACAGTTAAAGAAAAGATAACATTGTGATATTGCCTGCAATTTGTTTCTTGTTCTTCTATTTATTACAGACTGTTGTTTACTTGTTTTAATTACTTTTACAAAGGTCCAGTTCCACTGTTTCTATGTATCATGTTTAGCAGAAAGTAAAGGTATGATCAATGGGATAAAAATTGTAGAATTTTTCTAGAGAATCATGACATTTCAGTGGAATTAAAATAAACAAACAATTTAATCAGCTGACATTATCTGCACTGTCTGCTTAAAGCTGTTCTTACCCCGTCTGATTACAAAATACTGTAATCTTATTAAAATCCCATGCTTTAATGTATGATTCAACATATATACTTGCTACCTCCAAACTATAAACATTGGAATGATTGATCAAAGACAACAATATGGGATGGGGCATTACTAATGAGAGAAAGACAGAACTATGCATTTAGGCTGCCTAATTAGATGAAACACAGTAAAAATTCTAAATGAGAGAGTTTAAATATTGCTGAGATGAGATGGTTTGAGATTGAGTTCTCACCATGCAACCTTTGATATCCTAATAATGTGAGTCACTGGAGCGAAACTCTTCGAGCTGGACCGAAATGTTTTCTTCACCATGTCTTCGGTCAGAAAGATTAGTTCTCCCTTTAATTTGTAAGAGTAATTCATATTAAATGGAGTGCAGTGCTGAGAATGAATGCTAGATTGCCATCCAATTTAATGTCTGGCAGCACATCTATCAAAAACTCTGATTTCACAGAGGCAATATCTGCCCAAGGCAATCGTCTGCTTTATATGGGGGGATGTGTCGTTATATGTTGTCATTAAATATTACATGCCAAGGTATGTTGGCGGTATTCAGATGTGTACAGTTTACAGTGCTATTAAAGGAAGGGCACAATATGCCAAGAAATTATATTAGATATTGTATCCTTTACATCCTCATTCAAATTCCTACCACCCTCCAATTCTCTTATCTGACCATCTGCCTGTCCACAGCTTTAGAGATGATAGTCACAGAGGCGGTGGGTAATATGATTTTTCCCTCATTTACGGTAAATTTTACATTGATTAATGTGTTTTGAGAAGGCAGAAGTCAGTCAGCCAGAGAGACTTGCTACAAAGATTACAGCAGCCGATAACATTTTAGTTACATAGTGTGACCTGCGCAAGGTAACTGTGTTATGGCACTGCTGCTGTTGGTTTGATAAAGAACCAACAGCAGCAGTGTGCGGTGCTGCCACGCTGAGAACAGTTGGCTGAGCCTGTTCAACTTTATTACCTAAAAGAGCATTAAAGAAGTCTCTCCATTGCATTTCACTTTTTCCATGGAGTTCACTTTTTTTCATGTTTCTGAAAACAGCTGTACATTGGGTTGTGGTGTATGGCCACATGAATATTGGATTATAAGAATTTGTCCTCTTCAAATTCTCTTCCCATCAACTGACCTCTCTCCATCTAAGACAGAGTGGGGGAGTAAAAGCATAGGGCCAATCATGGGAATTCTACAATGACATTATTTTCCCTGACTGCTACTCTGTGATTTTCTGGATTTTTGGAGTTATTGGTTTCAAATGGCAGCAGAAGGCAAGGAACCCTGTGACGACTTTTTAAATGTAAATCGTTTAGAGCTATTTCAGCAGAGAGTCTTGAGCTGGTTTTCCTCTATTACTCATTAATGAAACTAACCATATCAAACACAATAAAACTCATGTTTAGCAGTATCCATATAAAGTTAACTCGATTTAGATTGAATTCTTTGGTTTATTGTTGGCTGTGGGTGCTTACAAAGGGTTTCAGCACGATTAACCCAGGGTCATGTTTAAAGCTGTTTTTCTGTATTTGTACAGTTTTCCCTTGTTACACTAAAGCTAAATTTTGTTTAAGTTTGTACAATTAAAAGCAAAAAGTGAGATATACCAAATATACATTTTTATTGCCGATTTTTACAGTGTGTTCACACCAGACGCGAATGAAGTGTCAAATTCACACAATTTGCGCTTAGTTAGACGCGTGAACATTTTGAGTTCAGACACTTTATTCGCGCGTCAAATTTGCGTTTCTATTCAATGTCTATTCGCGTCTCTGCATTGACTTAACATGTAAATCATACGCGCTTGCCGCTTCATTCACGTCTGGTGTGAACACACCTTTATACTCCTTACAAGATTAAATAGTTTTTAAAAACATTTTTGCTATAGCTGATATGGTACTGGTTGTAAATTAATCAAAAATCAACAAGAAATGTAAAACAAAATACATTAATATGTATTGTTGCATGTCATACAATAGGAGAGTGGAGTGACAGGATTCATTGAAGTACTGGTATGTGAACACCAATAAGGAAGGCTAAGTGACAGGATGATTGAAACCACTGATAACCTGAAATAGAGCAGAGAGTGACAGACAAAACCACCCAATATGTTTTAAAAAAATGTAACATTTTTGTTTGGACAGCTATTCCATAATCTATAAACAAACAGGTTATCAAAGCAAACAACCAGGCAAATGCCCCCTTGTACTTTTAACTTTGGGGATTTCTGCACTGTCATACCAAAGTTATTTCTAAGTGAATCCTGCAAGTAATAAAACACGATGAAATCTTGTTTATGAGCAGCTAGAGATTTTAATGGGCCAAAGCTTTATACAGTTCAGGGAAACCATATGCCATATGTTGTTCTGGAGAAGACCAAAAAGATAACTTCACCTAAAAAAGACTGTAATGCATCAGTTAAGACATCAGTTTTACCAGTTTTTTTATGCAGAGTCAACCACCTGCTGATTCATCAGTAATTCTGAATTACTCTAATACGGTACAAAATACTGTATGTTTGCTCAACTAACTCAGATGACTTTAGCTTTTAAGGAATCTACAATCAAACAAATGTGAGGGGGAAATGTTTTGGAATAAGATACAATCACAAATGTGATGTAACACTTGCAGGCTATGGTGAAGTTGATCTAGTAAAACAAGCACTTTATTGCAGCTTTAATTCAATAGATGTGTTCCCTCACAGACGGTCTAAGGATGTGTCTATGGACAAGAGCATTGCATGCCTCTTTTTAAGTAGAATTTATTAGTAGCTGCACCATTTCATGTCATGAATGGCACTTTCCCTGTAATTGCATATTACTGGTAATCGACAGTGACGGGTGCTCCGCAGATTCCACCTGCTGAGACTGCACAAGGCAACACTTAACGAAGTGACCTGTGGTGTTGCACAATCACAGCAAAAGGCTGGAATGATGTTTGGATGGCAGTGAGGGATGGAGAAAGCAAGCAAGAGCAAAAATAAAGAGAGAAATAGCCGTGTTGCTCATGAAATGGTCATAACCTCTCCTGCAGGCACATTATGACTTCAGCTCTATCACAGAAACTTTAACACCCACCTAAAGGCTGGCTTATTTAATCTTAACAACACACAGAAAAATCAATCTAGCTTCAAGTATAGTCTTCATCATGTACATCAGGTCAGATGCTTTCTCCATGCTTCATAAGCAATCTCTCCTCAATGCAAACATGCCTTGATTTGAAATCTCTTAACAATGTGCTGGCTATGGGATAGAGGCCATCAGGGGAACAGTGTACTAGAGAACACAGTGGTTTATTCATATTTAATGATCCTTAACAAAGCATCTTCCCATTAAAAGACCACTAAGGGATCAGGAAGTGTCTTCAAATCCGATCTTCTAATGAAACCTTGCTTAGTTGAAGCCAAATATAGGCTCTGCCATCTAATTCCCCAGCCTGGTTATGTGGCCATAATTGGTGGGTTTATTGATTTCCAGCCTTTCGTCATGGCTGAGGTGACCTTTTGTCTGAGAATAATTGCTCTATTAGAGTCTTTATAGAGGCTCCTGCTGGGGGCATTGCACTAAATATCTGTCATAAGAATAACAGGCAGATATGAACTGAACCTTCTGAACCTTCTTTACATTTAGTATTATATCAGTCAGTGCAAAAAGAAAATGGAGACAGAAAGGGAGGGCAACAATACTAGAGAACTGCCCATTGAGTCACTGTGTCCACACATAAAATTTGTGCTTTGGTGTATATGGGATCATTGAGGTATTACAAAGCCACAGTAGTAGTTACAGTACAGTACAGTATAGTAGTAATTACAGGTAAATTGGGGTGTATATTTAGGTTACCTGGGTGCAGGTAACCTGGGTGCAGTTGTGCAAAATGAAATGGCCACTTAAATTTAGATCAGGAATTAATCAGAGGATATTAAAACATACCAAAATCATTAGTGAATTATGTCAAATACCAAAAAGAAAGCCCCTGCTGTCCAATTTATACACACATATACACATTTACATAAATACATACGTATGCATATGCAGAAATATATGGCTACTGTAATCTGTGGTAACATGAAAAAATAGTTAATTGGAAAACACAGCAAAATATGCGTCTTGAAAAGACAATCATAGTTTGTTGGACATCCCAGGTAAATTCCAAAGTTTATCTGGACATTTTCCTGAAAACTCCATCTGTCCACCAATAAATTCTGAAGTGAGATGATGCAACAGTCCTGTTATTATTCTGATTATTCTGAACAACACAATAAAGGTGACTAATTTAAACTAATTCACACTGATTTAATGAAAGTTAGATTTTTTGTTCCATCTGTTAACAGGTACTTTAGACATAACTGAATGTGTTTACATTACTCACCTCCCCTTTAAATATAAAAAAGTGCAATGTGAAGACACACATACTAAACACAAAACACAAAGCTGTTCAAAGGGACAGCATGTGCATATTCAGCATTATATTTCTCAAAATATGAGAAACCACATTAAGTCACTATCAAATGCTGTGTACTGCAGATGGTATGGCCATCACCATTTTTATCAACTTTCCTGGTGTAACGATAGGCCAGCAGGGGGAGCCCACGTTTCCAGGTCTGTCTCTGGGCTCCCTCTGCTTCCTGGTTCGTGACTTCCTGTTTGCTAGGTATAAAAGCTCAGGCTAGCAAACAGGAAGTTGTGATGTGTTGTATTGCCTCTGTCTTTGTGTTTGCTTTCTTTGTAGTTTTTGTACTCTTCATGGTTTTTGTACTCTTCATGGTTTTTTGATACTCTTCGTGGTTTTTTGATACTCTTCGTGGTTTTAGGATTCTTTGTGGTTTTTGGACTTTGGACTTACTCTTGGAATTTTGATGTTTGCTGCCTGCCCTGACCTCTGCTCATGTCTTGGATTACTGTTTTGGATTACCCCTTTTGATTACCTGTTTGTTCTGGATTATGCCTCGTGTTAATAAAATCAAGAAAACCCTGCATTTGGGTCTGCCTCCCATCTATATGCAAACGCAACCCGTGACACCTGGTAGTTTTGAAAGCACTAGCATGACCTCAAGACCAGAACTCACACGAGACATCTGAAGAATACTGTAAAATTGAAGAAAACTGTTTTCTAAACAGCAATGCTTCAAAATCTCTATTGAACTTTGTACAGATAAATAGATCCACACTTGCAGGACATGTTTCAGTTTATTAGAACTGAAAGGGGGTCAAACACTTATTAAACCAAGTGGTTTAAAGTATATACTTTAACTAAACACACAGTGTGTGTTGAATAAATTAATAAAAAATATCACTTGTGTAGGCAGTGACAGCTATCAGCTGAAGCATTTAGTTTGAGCACTGCTGTAAACTGATCAGGTTTTGTGACCAATTTATACACAATAACTTTACCACACATGGTCACCTGCAACTGTACAAACATGCACACTGTAATGTCAATTAACATTTTCCTGTTTCTCTGTCACTTTTTTCACTTACAGGTAGTACTAGACCCCATTTCAAAACAAAGGCAGCAAAATATGGGAAAAAATAGAGTTAGACTGATTTTAGACTATTTAGACTGACAAAATGTTCTCACATGACATTTTATAGGAGAGTGTCAATGCTGATCTAGTGCCAAACAGCATAAACAAAAATTGTATTGCTGATCACAGTTTCACAATTTGCCTGAACCGCATTAGAACCTTGATGATGTCTTCAAGGTAAGAGGTGTTGTTATAGGTGACATTACCACCTTATCTGGATATGAATACCATAACGTATCATTTCTAACTTAAATTGAGGTGTGACTAAGACCCCAGCATTGCTCTCTGCCTTGGCTTGGTGTTTGAAGTCTATCACTGAATATTTATTTCTGCTCTTTTAATACCCTGCCTTTTCAAGTTTTAAATGTGGCATGCAAGTTAAAGCAATTAGCTATTTAAAAAAGTAGTGGCTATTACTTTTCTAAATTAAGGAAATATATTTGCACAACATTACAGAATAGGGTCTCTTTATTTTCAGACGTATCAACCACATATATGTTTGTATATGTGTTCATCCACACATATTTGTGATAATTTTGAGTAACATTTAAAAAAGTAACAATGTATATTTTGGATACATTTTTGATTTGTTATGAAGTGTTTTATAACAAGAGAGCTCAAAGATTAATTTTCCATTTGTTTTCCATTGTGAGTTTTTTTTTATGAATTATTATTGCTGTATTTTTAAGACATTTTTTATTTTTTGTTCTAACATTTTAAACATTATTTTTGAAACATTTCTACTGAGTCAACCTCTGTCCAAACACACCATCATTTTTTTATAATTCCACATTCTGTTAGTTCACACCTATAGTTCACACATCTAAGAACCTAGTGAGCAGTGGGGAATTTTTATTTGTTGCCCAAGCTGTACATGCAAACCTTGCTTAGTTTAAATAAATATTGATTCCCAATCGATGTGATTCATCCATTACAACAATATAAAATAAATCACAAACTAAAAATCATAATTCTGCAGTTACTAAAAAATGCCATACCAAATTTTTCTATACACAGTGGTTTGTCCTATAGTTCTTCATTGAGTAAGAAATAAAAGACATTAGCGTGATTGTGAAGGCAGGGAAAAGAGACATTTTACAATCTGTATATTTAGCAATTCATCTGACATCAACCTGAGGAGCTTGCAAACCAGATTACAAACTCAAGTTCATTACTGTGTAGCCATGGAAATAATAAGAGCAAGAAAAAGAAGGGGTGACTCCTCCATCCAGCAGCAAGGAGGCAGACTGAGCTCAATTAGAGTTATTATTAGTTGTAATGAGCAACCAAATGCACGTTGGAGACAGCAGTCTGGATCAAACACTCCACGACAGTAACTGCTGAATTACTGTGAGGTGTACCATTTGGAATACCATTTATTGAGGGGCTATGGCTCAAAGTAAAACTGACTCACAATGTGCCTAAATATTCTGATCAATTAGCAGACATTCTTAATTAAAAATAATCAGCAAATTCAATGACAGCTTTAATTCAATTTCCACTGCCAATACATTTGTCTATCAACACTGAAACACAATCACAACCAATAATACTACTACTATTAGAGGGCTGCAAAGACCCTGTATATTTAGCATATGTAGAGTTGGATTTTAGACTTTTTAGATAAAGAATTTCTCAGTTTTTTTCCTAAAACAAACACTTTTGCAACTCATTACTTAACAAATATTAACAAATATTTTAACAAATATTTTATATAAGCTTTATATACATAATATTAATATAATATCATATTATTCTTAAGTACTTGATTTTCTTGATTTCACAGATTATCTGTAACTATAGACTATTAGAGAAATACATATACACTACACACACACTGTTCAAATGCCGGCATCTACCATCTTTAACAGAAGACTTTTGTTTTTGTCAGTTGTGCTGTTTTTACAAAAACTAAAAAACAAAACTGACAAAAACAAAACTGGGGGGCGTGTCGTCACAGGCGGGGTGACGGCATGACCAAGAGACTATAAAACGCACATGCAAAACGCCGTTCGGGTTAGCTTAGGATGTGAATGAGGCGAATGCAGGCAGGCGGAACTGAGGTATGGCAGGAGACGCAGCGTCTCGTTCCCTTCTGGGAACCAGGGTTACATATGTAACCTGAGGCGTTCCCTATGGGAACGAGATGCCCACTATCCATACTGAAGTGACCTCCCCCCTGCCCTCTGTGTTAGATTGCACAAGTTAGGGCAAGAGGACTGAAGAGCCAGGAGTGGCTTGAGTATCAAGGCCATAATGCCTAATGAAAGTCAAGGGAGTGGGCCATCCCGCAGCGTCACAGATGTCCTGAATTGGGACACCTGAATAGAAGGCCTTCAAGTCCGCCATACCCCGAGTAGAATGTGCCCTGGTCCCCTTAGGAGGGGGG
>JBAJNP010011536.1:0-14627 GCA_036877545.1 Yasuhikotakia modesta | reverse complement strand
ATATATATAGTAGAAAGTATGAAATGGAATGATTGTTAAACTAAAATCGTTCAATATCTTTGACTTGCGTATTTGCTTCATCTTTCAGATGCTCTTAGTCATAATAACACATCCTCTCTGCCCACCTCGTTTGCAGTTTACAGGATTAACCACGGTAACATAACATTTGACTTTTAAATGCCGTCAGCTTTTGAAATCCATGCATGGTAAACTTTTACTTATACAGAAATCAATGCTTGGACACAATTTGATTAGCTGCAAATTGCCCTCATATTTGTTTCTGCATCTGTCTATTGCGTGTCCTTTTCCCTTATAGGCTGGCCTGTTCAAACCTGGGCTTCAAATTCCCTTAGAAAGTCAGTGACATTAAAATGTCCTTTGATGTGCCTTCCCTAAGCAGGGAATATGAACAGTAAAAGTGATTCTATAACTTAATGCTTTTCCGGGGATCAATAGCTCTTAAATGCTACAGAGGGACAATTAAAAATAAAAGGGGGGTTGTTGGAGTTGGGATCAGATTATACGCTGTTGCCCCTAGCTGGACCTCAAAAGCACAGTATGGTTTCAGCACTAGTCACCCGCATGACAATCCTGTTTTTTGTGAAGCACATATATATGCAAGTGGGGCTGCTTTTGAGGGCTCTCATATCCATGACATGACCTGACATCCTATCCAAAGAGAGTTTACCATTTCAAACATTGACACACGTAAACAAGTCACCTAAAGACACTAAAGTCTAAATAAAATGAATCCACCAATCACCACCTTCTTCATGTCTTTACATGCAAACTTATCTCAAACATCAACATTCAATGCCAGTTCAAAACTAGCCCTGTTTATGCGCTGATGTAATTGTCTCCTTTATTCCTCTCAGCCACTGGGTTTTTGGAAGCAGATCTGTCTGGAAAGGTGGTGGACGGGGTCGTGAGGTGTCCCGGTCCCCCCCAGTGACTCCTGCTGTAATGTCAAACTGCGGTAATAATACAGCTGTAACTGGAGGCTGGAGCATGATCAGCGCCAGCTCCTGACAGACACGGGCACATCCAACACAATTAGCCTGGCGACAGCAGGTGCTGCCTGCCTCTGCCGCTTTAGCACATCTCAGGTTTCCCCCTTTAATGGCCACAAAGTGATCCTAACTTTCAATTAACACATTAGCCCTGCCTACATTGCCCCTGCCTGCCTCACATTTCCCTACCATTACCTTCCATTTGTGAGGAGAAGTTAGGTTGAATGGACTAGCATTGCGTGTGTGTTGTTTCAACTCATCATGGGATGTTAGCTGTCACAACACTGCTAATGACCACAGTTAAAATTACCTTTATGAGGTTCAACAGCTGAACACGTAGGAAATTACGGTAAACCTGCTATGTAGATTGGGTTAAATGATTGATGGGAGGAGATTTGATATGTGATGTGGTTTCTGAAGATAAGACATTTATTGTTAATTGGGAAATCGCCAAATCCCTTTGGGCATTGTTTACATAAGAGAGCAATAAAAGAGTTAATTATGACGTAGCTGTTAACCTTGGAGATCATAGCAAACCAAGTTACAGCAATGATGTAACAACTAAAAATAAATAGCAAAAAATATAGACTGAGTAACAAATAAATAAACAAGTTAAGAATGTTAGTTTTCTCACAAAGGCCACATAATTCAATCTTTCTCTGTTGCATGCAACCCTGTCACAGTTTAAAATATAAACCTTTTAAAGTACTTGGAGTAAACCAACTCGATCTGTAACAACTTAAGTCTCTCATTAGCCTTGTAATGAATCACTTTACCCATAGACCCAAAGAATGATAGAGGACCAACAGCTATAAAAGGTTAAACTGAAGCGTAATGTCAAAATATGATGATAAATATCTTGTTTGGTTTTCTACAAAGTCACCATGTGCAGTCTGGTCTCAAGTACTATCCAATGACTTTTCACACTGATCAAACATTTACAGACAAAACATGACACGAACAAAGATGAAACTGGGCCATTTCTTGAGCAAAAGAACCCAATGCTGTTTAAATATAAGCTGAATAAAGAAAACAATTGATGTGAGGAAACACCACAGTTCTATCAGATTCTAGAATATATCATATTATTCTAGAAACCTTGATTTTGCACTGAGCAACTGAAGTCATATTACTTTGGACAAAGTCCAAGCAATTAACCAAAATATTGCTATCAAATGATACTGTCAAACATTGCATCTGTCAGGTGATATAAAAGTAGAGCATGCCCTGCAGATTTGTGACAACGACTTTCCAACCAGTAGTTGAGTCGATAGACTTGTCATAATACTTGTATATGTTGGCTCTGACATCATATCTGCTTGCATATTTTGGCGTTGTATGGGGAAACTATATACACAAAGATTGTTTTCTATGTAAAACACTACCCATACTTCCATGGGATAAGAGATTTCTAAGGGATTTTAAGGTTTTTATGTTAAACATTTATATGCATAACTGCAATTTACATTAATTATTGCATGATTTTATAAGGCAAGTCATTCTGTAAATGACACATTTCGTATTAATGCTATGATACACTTACGCTGGAGGAATATTATTCTTTAGACATTGTGGGACCTTGGATGTTTGATAAACTTGTGGCTAAATACTTCTGAGAAGAATGCAAACTACACGTCTGTATCTGACAGGCTAACAATGCTAAAAAGCAGCTAACTGCACAAATCATTGTTGAAATGTAGTGTCTATAGAAGCAATATTATGCATTATGCTTTTTTGCTATTCTATACAACATCCTCATTGATCACAAATGCATAGTCACCAAAATGCATTTCATTAATATCCTTCTGTAGAGTATGAAGCCACCATCAGCTGTGCTGTTCTGAAGTTAAACCAGCTTGACACTGGTGTGATACAGCTGTAAAGTCTGACCACAAAAAACAATTTAACCAGCAGCATGTTTGGAACTGTATTATTTCATGTGTGGGTTTATTTAACAAACCAGACAAGGTTAGCGAGTGATTATGCCTCCCTTGTAGTTCAACATACACACTGTCAAGACTGAGTCACAGCAGTGTGAATCTGAGCATTGAATTAGCTCACTTAAACATAATATATAATAGATTTTAAATAGAAAGACACATCTTCGAGTCTTTCGGCCTAATGAAAGAATCGAGTTCTTTCATTAGGCCAAAGTACAAAAGACATAGAATAATTTCTGCACTGAAAAAGCTCAAAGCTCTGAACACATCCACCTAATTCTGTAAAATTACCTGCACATCTTCATATCTGTATCTTTCTAAGCCTACAGTGTGTCTCTTTTCCTCCAGGTGGTTATTAAGAGATATGCCAGTAAAGACTGTCTAGTTATGAGGGCTTATTCAAATTATCTCCAATGTTTATACATTTCATCATTGCTGAGATGGTCTTATGAGAGCAGATAATAATAATCAAAAGGACCAAAGGGTAAAATCAATGACCCTTTGAGCCCCCGTCGAGCGAACACACAGCACCCGCTGGCTACATATATTACGCACTACTTATCACCTCTCACAAATTGAGTTTCTGTGTTTGCCATGTAATCAGAGAAAGAATAACATAACTTTTCCTGCCACTTTGGGCTAAGTATAAAGAACGCTACTTATGTAGTGCACGCTGCACACTCCGTTCTCAGGGGAGACTAAGTCACATGTACCTCATACGTCTGTCTCTTCGGTGACCTTGTGTGAGGAGCGATGATGATGCCGGCACCCTTTTTCTGTTACCTGGGAGCCGGATAAAAACGACAGGTCCCAGCAGTGCCTGGATAAACATGAGCTCTAATGAAAGTTGGGTGTAATTTGCTCTTTGCCATTTTAACTGTAGTTATTACTGTTTTGAATGGATACATCTGTCTGTGTGTAGTCTTTCATTACCTTCACTCATTACGGGGAACATTGCATGCCTCCCCAAGGACACGCCTTTTACGTGCTCATCTGCCGGAATGCCCATTAATGCGGCAGCCTACCTAAAAACAAATTTGTCTGAGGCAATTAAAATATCACTATAGTATACAACCCCTAGTATAGAATGTATTAGAAATCTATTCCCTCCCCATCTTCTACCATCCTTGCAGAAAAAAAATGAGCAAGAAATAAGATCTGCCTGTATTCTCCTCGGTGACTATTTTGACAACGTATCTATATATAAATAAAACCAAAACCAGACCTTAAAAATCCATATAGAATGACCTTAACATCTGATATTAACAATAATTATGACTATATTTAAAATTATATTTACTAAATATATTAATAAGGACTACCCCAGTTAACAAATTTAGACTGCAGAAATGTTTTCCTAAAGATTACATTAGGTAAAAAAGGTTTAAAATGTTATAGGAATGCTATAGAAACATTTGAAACATCTGTTTTTTAGATGTTGTATATATGTTTTTGCTTTGTTACTAAAACAATTAAATCATTTGAAAAAAAAGTAAAAAATTCTATCATTACTATCATTAAAGATCATACTATCATTACTGCAAGATAACTTTGAAAGAACTTTTTGAGAATTTCTTTCAAAGAATGTTAACCAAAAGAACTATTTTATGGGTAATTGTATTTTTATATATATTTGGGGTAAAATTTATCATCTGTAATTCAGACTGACTGACATGCCAAGCAAGCGTGTCAATGTTATGCAGAGTGAGGTCTTTGAGGTGATTGAAGGGTATCTGTGAGGGTCTCCCATGTCAAAAGACTGTGATTAGTTTCACTTGTGATCAAAGGTGATGGCCCAGTGACATTCCTCATTACATGTGAGCCGCTTATGACATCATACAGCTAAATGCTCACATGTGTGCCGCTTTTGGTCTATGGTGGCCTTATGTTTACATTCAAAGGAATCCAGGTGAATCAAATATCACCAGCAGTGGTGAGCATGATAATAACATTACAATGAGATACAAAATATCATGAATGAAACTATTTATACAATAGCGAGCAATTGTAGTAATCACTGTATCACTTCATTTTAAACCTCAGTCAAAGGTCAGAGTGCACACTGGGCTACAGAACAGACTCAAAATTCTACACATGCCTGCACTTATGGTAATTAGACTCATTTCACTGTATCTATGTTTGTGTTTGAAAGAACTGCATGACCACAGGGCCATTAAATAACCTGCCCCAAAAAGAATGCCTAAAGTGACCTGGAGAAGGTCATTTATGACATGTGTCTTCCTTTTAAGCCTTTTCCCTTCCATTATTTCACTGAATTATTAGCTTCCTTTTGAAAATATTGGCCAAATGTATTTAATAATGTTTATACAGCTGTGCAGTTAAGCTGTGCACACTCACTGACCGACCCATGGTTCCATATCCAGTCTGATCTGCAGGACCCTGGAAGCCAGTCACGTAGATGTTGCTTTGATCTGTGGTCTGAAAAACACACACAGTCGCACACATGAAAACACACCAAAAAGTCTTCAAAAGAGAAGGTCTGTATTACTATACCTATGCCCCACTAATGACATTAGTAATTTTGTAAATAGCTGCTTCTGGGGCTAGATGACTAGACTAAATTTGTATTTATTTTTGTCATAAATACTTTTTCAAGGAATATTGTTATAATTTTTAACAGAAAAATACATTGGATTACTTTATCTTTAGATAGTAAACTACTGCAAAATTCATAAATTAACATTTATAAAGTATACAATGCCCAGAATCAATTAGCAGTCCAGTTATACATTTTTGCCTGCAATTTGCTAATTTGCTAAGACTTCAAAAACAGAGTAACCATAATTTATTTATCACACTAACCATGGGCATGTTTCTCAGCTCTTAACCAAGAAAAAAGTATCACAATAGTTAAATAATGTGATTATATGTTATATTTGAAAAAAAACTTCTGTTATTGAAAACTGTTATAAAAAAACTGTTATTTTCTTATTGTTGTTCTTTCCTTCTTTTTCTTTAAGATGGCTTAAGTCTGATTTCACATTTACACAGAATGGATTATACAGTCCATAAGGCAGCTATGACGTATTGGGCTGCAATCTTCTCCTGTCAGGAGACTGGATCTCATTGGTAAGTCTGATGAAATAAACGCTGGCTGCTGACTCCTCCAATTTCACGGCACCCCTCAGTGTCACCCCGCATGCCTTCCTGCAGATTGAGATATTTGCAAACTGTCATCTCCCATAAATAGCTGTCTGTGGTGACGGTGCTTATGGGGCCAAGGTCTGGTTTTAAGAAGGTTTTTTGCCTACGTTTCCTTATCTTCTCTGTCAAGCCTTTCGGAGTTTGCTCAGCACTATGACAGGGGAGTGGCAGAGGAGGGCCAACCCGTCTGCACACGAGAACTTATCCCATTCTATCTATTTTTTAACACCCTCATCCATTCTGTCACTCATCCGGTACGGATGTACACACTCCTTATGGTTATTAGTTATCCGACATGCTGCAATCATTGAACTCCATTAGGCATGACAAATCCCCCTTTCCCGTCTCATGGATGAAATGGGCTTTGCCATTCTTTTCCCTGCTGAAATTAAAATGTGTCATGTCTGTCATGGCCGTGGAAGCGGGACGTGTCCGCATGGTCTCAGCGAATCATTTTTGGCAGCCCCTTATTCCTTGTACATTCCTATTAGCATCACAGACACCAGTCAGATACTTATCAGTTATTTCATCTCTCAACGTCCTACAGACCCTGAGAGTAAACCAGTGTAAGTGGCTGCCAGCTACAGTAATTATGCCTTTTCAGCTTGCAGAATATCAAAATGAACAGCTGCTTTTGATGTTTAGCAATTACAGATACTCTACATCTTTCCTCTTCTTTGGAGAAATCATGTTTGGTTAGACAAGAACAGGCAGTATTGTGATGTACAGGGTACTCCTGTATTTAAAGTGTCTTTGGCTTGTGTTGTAGGGCTCACCCTAGGTAAGACTGCATACTTTATTGATTCCCAAGTGTAAAATTAAACCTTAAAATATCTAACAAATATCTCAAGGTTTACAATACAATGTTTTTAAGTTAAAATATAAAGGATATGAACTTGTTAGTTTTTTTGTGAGGAAATATTTAGGAAAGAATCCCCCTAAAGAGAGCATTTGATTGGATATAAAACTGTATTACTGGATGAGTCATCAATATATTTGGTCCCTTTTCCCAGAATAGAATTACTGTAAATTTTAAATGTGAATATAATATATTTTTACTCTCATTTAAGTGCCACTAATGGCGTTTCCGAGTGCCTCTAACAGAGCTTTATATCAGATTTAGAAGAGGAAGTTTAAGAAGGTTAATGAGAAATTTAACTGTGGAAAATGAAGCCATGAAGGAAAAGAAAAAATAAACAAAATTTATGCCGGCCTCCCTCAAAACTGTTTTTTCCTGCCTTTCTAGCTGATCTTTCTCAGTTACAACAGGAAATGATGTGAAGCTGTAAGCAACAGTCTCAGCGGTTGATAAACTGGGTTATTACCACTGCTACCCCACACTTAATAGCCACCCGATACACCCAGAGCACAATCAGCTTGGTCACCATAACATCATAACCAAGTATTCACCAAGGAGGCGTTTAAGATTTCCCAGATAAAACGGAAACACTAGAGGGCCAAATTTGTTAATATCATTAAATGTTATTACCAGGAACCAGAGCTGACAGAATACGATCCCTCAAGACCCAGCAGTCTGTGGAAATTATTTATAATGCAACAGCTATCAAACATGTAAAGTTATCAGGTTCAAGACCTGTGCCAGTGTTGGAGCTCTCTGGTTACACACGGTGCAGACTAAGCCATTGTGTTTAAACAATTAAAGGAAATGGCCCATTGAGTATCAGTGACAATATTGCAATATCATTCTACTTGTCTCACGCACCTAGGCACCTTTTTTAGGTGATCAACAAGGCACCTAAAAAGCCAAATGATTATTAGCAAACTCATTACTGAAAAGACAGTACATACAATACATATACCAAACTCACAATTTATCATAGATGTTGTATCTAAAAGGTTGTTTTCAGCACTATAAAATGATTGTAGGTCAAATGAAAATGCCTACAAAATCAATGCTGCGCATGTAGGTTGTGTGTAAAATGCAGCTTAGGGGCAAGTGCTATTTTTCTGCCCTTTGTTATTGACCCTTGTTTGCAAACTTTCCAGACAAACACACTCTAACAGGTTCAGCTTCTGGGAATCAAATGTCAAAGGTCAGGTAAAGAGAACAGAGATGGACCTTATAAACAGTCTACCATATTAACTCACTGCCAGCAATTCCAATTTGTCTTGTGTTATAAAATCGGATATACACATTCCAGTGTTGTCCACCAACCCATAATGTGACTTACATTAGCATGTAGCATATGCACATGTACATTTATGTTTTGCTCTGTTGTGCATTTATACTACAAAGTGACAGTTGGGTGAGAGGCAGGGGCCCGCGACTTATCAGCATCAGCAAATGGACCATAATAGTCCCATAGGAGAGACCAGAAAAAAGCTTCACTTGACTGCCACAGTGTTCCATATTGAGTTTATTTTATTCACAGTGGTAATGCGATATGTCACAGTGTTGCTAATACACTTCTGTGTGCTGTCATCTGTCTGTAATGCTTATCAGTTCCCTGTGCTGACGATTTGCCCTGCTGTCGGGGGCAATTACAGCTGAATGCAGTAAGGTTGAAGGCTATGTGACTGATATTACCCTGCTAACCGAGAAAATATTCAGAACATTGGCTAACATTCCCTAAACGTTCCCTCAAAGTTATCATAAATTTCTTGCTGTAACTTTAACTTATATATATATATATATATCAAAACACAATTCTAAGGTTGTTGTGGAATATTTAAAAAAACCTTACACACTTATTGTCTATATAACCAGGCAATAATGTTAATGCAACATCTTTAAAACTCTTTCTTTTCTTTGTTTTTTGTTACTTAATGGAAACATTAGGAAAATGTTACAACCTAAATTTGTTAGCTGGGTACTGACTAAGAGGCATTACGTTAGCATGGCATCTCTCCTTTCAACAAAGGGCCAGCAGGTTCTAAGGAGCCTCTTCATTCCAGGGTGCATTCAGGGCCAAGTGAAGGACCCCATTTGTGTCTAAACATACCTTTAATAGCTGAAGCGTTGCGCCTCCATTTACAAGATATAAAAGGTTGCGATGCATTCAAAATGTTGGCCAGCATTGAAGAAGTCAATTAAAACGGCATGAGCGCAGAAAGAGAAGCTACGCTGTTGTCTGGACAAAAATAAGAAGGTTTGCAATCTTCTTCAGCCTGTGCTGTAATTAACAACCACTATTTCTTCCATCTGCAGCTGAAGGGGTGGTAAATGATTGAGGCCCCGGTATCACAATCCTGTATTTAAAAGATATACATTCATCCTTTAAAACTCTTCACTTCCGTTTGACCTTGACGGTCTCAAGCTGTGTGTACAAAAACACATGACATTTTATTACATTTCTTTACAGCACATGGCTGAAGTGACACCATTTTGAAATGCGTCTATCAATGCTCTGATTCACCATTAAAAAAACAGATGCAAACACACGTGATTAAACTAAAGTCAAAGGTGATCCATTTGTACATTTCTTAATTAATGCAATAATTGAAGGCAGTAAAAAGCCACTGAATGACTCCATCTCCAGACTTTCATCAAGGTGAAATTAGCCACCTTTACTGTAACATCCCTTATCAATAGGTTGTGTCACGGTGAACGGTAATCGTTTCTTTGTGTTTTTCATTCACCGCAGACATTTTTCTGTGAAAAATAAACTCCTCTCTATGACCTTCCTGTCTTAAGAAAGAGTGTAAATTTCTGTTCCCTCTGCCAGAACTCTCTCATTACTCCCTGTTTTAAAGCGAAGCTCTCTAGTCCTGGAGGCCTCATTACTGCTGGAAAAGACACCCATGGGACAGGCAGAAAAAACACAGAGGGGACCTCCTCCTCCAACAAACTGAACTTCCTGAAGTTCTACTCAAGAATTTAAAGTAAAGCCCCCAGCTTGCTATTTTCCCTGAAGGCAGGACGTCTTTGAGGTAAATCAGCTTCATGGCTCAGGCAACCTTCATTAATAAAGTCTGGCACCGGTTTGAGCAAGTGCCAGCTAATTGAAGCAGTTATTGCAAAGACATATGATAAAAAAGACATGGCAAAGTGTGAAGCAGAAACTTCTGGAACACAACTGGCAAAGGAAATAGGCATTTTAAAAAATTTGTTACAATCAGTTTAGTGAACTTTCAACTCAGGGTTTCATGGACTTCCAGGGGACCCCAAAGGGGATATCAGATTGGGCATTGGTAATATTCGAGAAAAAGTTGCTACAAAATCTACAAACAGTAACAAATGCAAATGTTTTTAAATATCATAGATTAAAATAATCTATAAATCTATAAATAATCTATAAATAGTTCAGGATTTTGTTGTACTTTGCATGAAAAGTTTATAGCCACATTTATATTTTAGAAGTTGATATAAATGCAAAATTATTGTCATATTTGGTGGTGCCTGGCTTTATGCGTTTAAACAACTGGTTTGTTTTCAGATAACATTTGGTGCACCTGATAACTAAAACATGCTTTTGGCATAAAAATAATACATAGAGTGCAAACGGAACCACGATGAGTATCGGCGAGTCCTTCGTATCAGGATATTTATAGCTAATGCTCATTTAGCGACCTTCAGGGGAGAACAGAAAACACAGCTGTGCCGTTCGTTTGACTAAAAATGTTATCTGAACTAACAAACTTTGGACCTATGGCTTTCCAAAGAGAAACAGGGTAGGGGAGCCAAAAGAACCCCACACAATTAAATTTTCCCACAAAATTCCGACAGACGGTTTTGTTTTAAAATTGCTGCAAGCTGTGATTCCCACGTGAAAGGGCTCGAGTGAGCTTCCTCCCCCTGTCAGTCACTTGTAAGGTTGGAGGGTTTGGTATGTTAAAGTCATGACCTCCAGCTCTGGGGCAAGAGTTTCTATTCTCCACTATCTCTGCTGTCTCACCAAAACAAGCTGCCTTTCAACCGAGGAAATGTAAATTAATTAATGCATAAATAAATAAAGCACTTCCTACAGGTTCTTGGCCACTGGGCAGACCTGTGAATCGAAGAAACACAGTCATTTTGTGTAGCCATCATTATTTCTGTGTGATACAGAATGTTCACACAACTGAGAGGTCCAGTGAGTTAGTGTCATGCCAGTGGCCTGCAGCCGTGCCCTCATTATAGAGCAGAAGTCTGTGTCTGACCTTATGGTCTCTCATTCATGTCCTGAGAGTTGCCTTGGACCCTGAGGTGTCTCATCTATTTGCCCTTTGCTACATGCATGTTAACACAAACAAATTATCCAGAGTAATGCATACAGTATGTAAGCATATGAATAGAATTAACAGTTACCATCTCTAAACTTTAAGTAGATAATATGTTACCATTTATCCAAACAAATCATTATTGGATAAAACTTTAAAAAAATAAAATCACAGTCTTTTCTTTATCTCACCATTTGTATCCAATATATTAAAGTATATCACCAAACCAATAATATATTCGATTCTAGCAATACTATAATAGGAGAAACTGGACCATTCATAAATAAATATATGTATGGGAGATACAACAGTGCTAAATAAAGAAATTGGAAGCCCCACTTTACAGATAAAAAAGTAAAAAAAAAAAATGTAAACCTAAAACATATTCACATGAGCTAGAAAACTACAGTTTTGGTACAATTTGAGCTAAAGAAGCTTATTGTATACCATTATTATTTGCTTTCATTTCTTTACATAACCAATTGCATTACCAATATGGCATAACTTAACATTAAGAGGACTAGAAGCACCTTAATACCTAAAATCAGACCACTAACCCTTTACTTAGGTTATGCTGGATAAACTGTTTATACTCCACCCAGTGCCATTCAGATCCCAGATCTATTTCATCCATAGTGCAGTGTAGCACAAGGTCAATATTAGCTCTGGATGACCTTAATGCCAAAAAAGGGCACAGTTTCTAACAGCTTGCATGCAGGCAGATGGTATCTCTGAAAGATTTAGTAACACATGTCTAGTGAGGTTCCCTTTGGGGAGCACCTTAGCCCATTTATAGCCTGTTCTTTTAGCACATTCCTCCCAGCTATGTGAACTGAATACAGCTCACTCTGTAGTCGTAAAACTTAATAAGCCATCGACAGCATCAGTGTAAATGCATAAAAATCTATGTCATAAATCATAACGGTCCACTGGGAGAGTGAGCTTGTCACTGTGTCATTCTAAATACATAAGCAGTGTCAATTCTGTATCAGTCTAAGGCAGTCGACATTTGTCTTAGTAAGCAAGCGGTTGATGAGAGATGTCTGGAGGAAATGGAGTTGTGGTCACAGTAGGCTTGTAAAGATGGGCGAAATTGTACTGGTTGGAATTTAGAACATTCTGTTACTTGAAAAAAGAACATACAACACAACGCCTGGTCCATTTGTCCTATTGCAGGCTAACTTTAAGCGCTTCCGTTTCCCAAACCCTCAGGTTATATTTAAAGTTTCTGGATGAGTAGAAGTGTTACTCTAAAACCAACTTTCAATTTGCATCTATTCTTGATGAGATAAGCCTCGCAACAGTCTCTGAGGTGTGAACGGAGGCGCAGCGAAAGTAAATCAACATTTAGCACTCGTCGCATCGATTGCTGGCAGTGAATTTGCTTTGTTTATGACATTGAAGCCCATTGATTGCAAACAACTGACTCGACGCATGCAGCCCCAAACCATCCAGTACAGCATAGGCAAGAACTGTTGAGCCAGAGGGGAGCACTTATTGATGGGCCTGCAAATGCTAAAGTCATTTTAATTGATCAGCCTTGGAGCAGTGCAGGCCATCCTTCAGGGAGGCGTGTTAGTCTGGAGGGTGGAACTTGAAAACCATTAGGTGTAAGCGAGTGTGAACAGATTACTTTGGCTGGTTAAGCTTTATAAAAAGCAGTGATCACTGTGATTAGCGCTTTACTTGGAATGCTGTGAGATCACTAACACTTGCCAAACTCTTGGACAGGCCTCGGGTGAAACACCAGAGCACCGGTATCTCTCAGCACGGCGGATCAATGTGCCACTGACTGTTTCCTGCAATGCAGCCTGTTGTGCCGACAATAGGTCATAAGATCACAACTTTGCTAATAGTCATTTACTCTGCAGCCGGAGGCTTTAACAAGTCTGGTACTTGTCTGTAATATTTCCATCTAGCTACACAACATCACAGCAGTAATGATCGTATTTTGTGCATCTGTATACAGGTACTGTACACACACAGCTAGTGTCTCATTATAACTTCAGCCATTTAATGCCAGAAAAAGACAAGATATCAAAAAGCATTTCTATTAAGCAAAGTCTGAGTCTATAATTCTGTGTATAACTATATTATTTATAGAAAACCAAACTGTTAAAATAATCTGTCATACTGTATCTTTATTTTCATCTCTGCATTTTACTCCTTCTAATGATTCATAAATGACAGAATATTCCAAAATGCACAAATAGGAAAAGGCTTTCGAATAGGTCTGCAAATGGAAAATGAGAGCTAGACAGTGACTGATTTGGCAAAATGTCGAGCAGTTATCTTCAGTAACAAGAGCCTCAATCATGATGTGAGTGACTTGCTTTCAAGTAGTTGTTGAAAGAGCAAATGGATATAGCATGAGAACAAAAAAAATGTTTCATCTAATTTTCAATCCCTAGCTCCAGAACTCTGAAGATTTCTGCTCTCTTACTCCGTACAATAATAAGCTCACCTTGATATTGTGCATTGGATCACAAATGGTAAAGTATGAAAAAATGCCAAACAAAGTTTGCATGTGACAAAGAGAAAACTCTCATGTCTACATGAGACTCACGTCTCTGAGATTCGGAGCTGTCTAGGAGTTGTCAGGATGCAATTGATTCATGTGCAAATGTTGTCTTTTCCCGGTTCACAGTCACAGTATATAAAACTCACTTTTGCCTCTATGAGAATGACAGTGAGCAGGCAGTGAAGGCAACAAAGCTGTCATATACAGCTTTCTGCTCAGTGAAGAATCATATTTATTTACTTGCCAATATTATTTGCCAATAATTTAACAGACTAAACATTGGGGTATCCAGTCAGTTTGGATAGATGATGCTTACTTTATGAAGTTATGTGAGATACTAAAGTCAATTGATCTATAACTCATTACAATTTTAGGTTGTAAGAACGTTTCCCTAACATCTCCAATACATAACAAAAGTTCTAGGAATGTAAATGTTAACAACTTAAGAAAAATGTTTTTGATATCATATAAAACATTAAAAAAGTTCTAACATTACTGCAAGAACATTTAGAGTAAGAACTTTGTTTTCAGAATGTTTCCTGTTAGCTAGGAAGTCATTTTAACCATTCTGAGTTACACCCCAGTCACCATAAGTAATATATTTTGACTTATATAATTCTGTTTAATGAATTGTGATGACTGCCATCCAAAATTGTGTCTTTTATCCATGACCACACATATTTAGATTGGCTGATGGATGTGATGAACTCTGTCGCTTTGGAGAACTTGCCATTATCTTCTTTCACAATGCAATGATTTGTAAAATTGTCAAATTAAACATAAAAAATGAGGGATTGTTAAAATTCCTTTCTGAAATAAATCATTTATCAC
>JBAJNP010011535.1:0-14628 GCA_036877545.1 Yasuhikotakia modesta | reverse complement strand
GTACAGTTGGCCATGAAACAGGCAAAAGAGTTGGAACAGCTTCAGAAGACTCAGAGAGATGAGCTGGAGAAACTGGAGAAATTTAATGAGCAGGTTTGTGTTTGAAACATTCTGAACTGAAAGGGCTCTAATTTACCTGGTAAGATTTTGCTAGATTTTTGACAGTTAACATCTATCAAAGCCTGATTTGAATCATGGCAAATTTCTAACACTCCCAGCATTTCATTAGTTTTTGTTTTGTCCTCCATTACTCATGTTTCGTTCAAGTATGATTTGCCCTTTCTTTAAACAGCTTTTGAAATCGCATCATACGAACTCTCAGGCTCAAGGTAGGTTCATTGATTTCAATGTCTTTTATTAATCTGACTCATAATGCTTTACCATTGCTTACTTTGCTTTGTTTGTCAAACGTAGTCTGAGGTGCCTGTAAACTGTGACTTCTCAACTCACAAATGTATCTCAACTCACAAATGTGACTCAACTCACAATTAATTGAGGTGTTATTGGTTAGTCCACTAGTAATTTTTTTTATCAATTGCATAATCCTCTTCTGATTTACTCACTATGTTTGTCACACTGCATTCTGGGATTGTTTTTCCTGTGATATTTCTTAAGTTGCTCACCTGTTAAAAACTCAGGTTCATACTTAGGTTTCCAACATGCATGATGTCTTAAAATGTTTCCTATGTAGGCAGCTTACTGGAATCACATATCTCCAACCCTTACAGCACACCATTGACTTAAAGTGCTTGAGTAAATCCTCAGTGTTAACTGTGGGTTCCTCATCAGAATCATAATTCATTACAGCTCTGAGATCTGATGCTCTCCGGTGATCCCGGACTCCAAAGTGTGATCATTTCTTTTTGAAAAATGATATACAATAGATTGTTAAATTTGTTATGTGTTATAACATTATGAATGTAAATGAGTGTGTCTCTAGCAGAACATTGTCAGAGCTTAATGATGTTCTTTATGTTCCTCTCTAGGCCAAAGACATGCAGAAGATGGTGAAGCTGGAGGAGGAGATGGACCGCAGACCTGCCACAGTGGTGTAAACCCTCCATCTGTCAGCTGAGGCCAGAGAGACCCCTCTCATCCCCGTCTGCTCCACTGCATCTGCCCCGTTCCACCCACAATCTTCTTTTGTGTCTGTTTATCTCCGCAGTCCCGTGACCCAGCCCCGCTCACCCTACCTCAGCTCTGGCTCCACCCCTCCCGCTTCTGCAGCTGCGTCCAGCCAATCCCAAACATCCAGGTCGGACTGTACACTAGTTCCACACTCACACAGTTTAACTGCCACATCACACCCCCACCTTCTCCCATAGAAGCCATGTAGATGCCCCTCCAGTGCAACGGACATGCTTGTGGCCGGGGCGGTCCCTCATCACGCTACAGCTGTTTTGGCCTCCTAGTGTAGCAGCAAACAGGTGAAACCAGAACTTTCAGTTTATGTCTGCACACAATCTGTGAATGATTTTTATGTTCGGAGCACCTTATATGTGATAGGATGTCAAAGGATCTTTAAATATGTAGCAGAGCACTACAGTAGCGTCTCTTTGTACAGTGAGAATGTAAAGCACCTAACACTGTACAAAAGCAGATTCTCCATCATTTTAGTGTGAATGAACTCACAGGCTTGTGGGTTCTTTTACTGCTGTACTTATTTCACAAGCTGGTTGTTCTCTATAATCCAGTTATGTTTTTAAGATTTTTAAGTTTTATCCATGTTGGTTTATTTTTAGAGGTTTTATGATTACCTCATTTATAACAGGCATGTAAGATTATTAGTACAAGACATGTTTGAAGACCATTTTTTGAATGGCTGGTATTGACGATGTGAGATCTGTTGTGTTATTATATTAAGGTACTGTTATCCACACCCTGGCAGCTTCACACGTCAACATAAAAAAAAACTACACATTTAAACAAAACATTGGTTCCAGTTTATTTATTTTAAGAGTAACATTTTGGTACTTTTAAAGAAAGAGTTATTTGTGTATTTGGCTTGTTTGAAGGTTTGGAGATGACATGTAAAGTGGTTCTACTGATTGTTGTGAGTTTGTCTATCAATCTACTTGTTTGGGGTTATTTTGTGTTTTGTGGTGAACAACATATCCAGTGTGAGAGTGAAGTGCTTTAAATGCCATCGCTTACAAATGTGCCACTATGTCAGGTAGGATGTTGAAATTATTTTACAATGGTAAATGCCAAAATAAGGGGTAATTTATATAAAGCAGCATATATAAATATATATGATTATATATATTTAAATATAGTTAGACTACATTTTGTTTCTTAGAAGCTTTTTGCACTAGCTGAATGTTTCCTGTTGTGCGACTTTCTGTTTCTGTTTGTCTGCAGAGCTGTTTGTCTGTAGAGCTGTTTGTCTGTAGCTGCTCTATGGACCTGCTGTGAGTGCTTTTGTACTCTTATTGTATTTGTCAAACTTCTAGTAATGAAAATACAAAAACATTGTTGTTATCCTGCTACTTTAATACTGTTTTATAGTTTGTGTATCAATAAACTGTTTAACTAGGTGTTCAATGAAATTTGTGGAAGTCTCTGTTTTTGCAGTTTACAGACTCTTGTGCTGTGAGCGAGGTGTAGTTTCTCACATTTCATTAAGGTGGTTTGTGTGCTATTACAAAAATAATTGCATCTAAGAATAATGATACACAACATTCATTGTGTGTTAGGCATACATTTTTTTTTAAAACTTATGTGTCCTCAGCCTGGTACTGGTTACAGCTCCCTGTTGTTTTTCTGTTGAGAAAACACAAACAGTTTTCCAGTCAATAATCACATTTAGTAATTGGCAAATATATTCACATCATTGAATCAGCGCTCGTCGTCTCTCATGCCCTCATTATAATCAGTGCCATTAATGCCGATCCACTTAAGAGCAGCACATTCTGATAATGATATTCATGTTGTCGTGGCAACTCCACAGCTCCACGGCATATAAAACATGCAGAGATCTCACCGGTCTGTCTTGGGAAAGGTTTGTTCTAAACATCAGCATGATTAAACTCTCAGACAGTACCAGCTCCAAAACCAACACCAAATTTCTTCTGGATGCCATCTCCAAAGATAAGATTCACCTCACCAGGTTTATTTTAGATGCTCTGGATGGGAAAATAATTGATGCGAAAACTGAAGGGACACAGACACCTCTGATTTCTACCATGTTTCTTCAGGACCAGCAGGCACGAAGCAAGTTCATGAATCTTCTGTTGCAGAGGGGCGCAGATGTGAATTGTCCAGATGAGAGCGGGCGTACAGCGCTGAGTTATGCCTGCGAGATGGGACACCTGGATGCAGTAAAAACTCTGGTGAAAAACAATGCAGATCCAGAGATTGCCGACAGCTGGGGGAACACGGCGCTCATGTACACTGTCGTGGCCGGACACTCAGTGATTGTGGAGTTTTTGGTACGAACTTTCAAACGATTTGGCCTCCAAATAGACCGGCAAAACAAAGTTGGCAATTCTGCAGTTGAGCTAGCTGGCTACCTGGGACACACTGAATGTTTACAGGCACTTGTGAGTAACTTTAAAAAGGTTTATGAAAATGATGTTGCATCTGAACAACTTTCCAGTGTAAACATCAATGAAAATAATAAAGATAAGTTCTTTGAGGCTTTTCAGGTTGGCCACACAGAGATCTCCCCATCGGAGCAAGAAAAACCTTCACCTGAAGAAGAGGCACAGCTTCCTATTGGTTTATGTCACAAACAGTCCCTTGTTTTACAGAACAGAAACCTTTTGATGGACTCAATTGAGGAATATGAGCAGGAAAGTGATGCTTCATCACTATCGTCATCATCACAAGGCTTTATGTTCTCTGGTGTTTTAACCCCAAAATATCCACAGAAACTCTTCCTAAACCCCAAACATAGAGAGTGGTTGTCCACCAACAACTCCTTGCCACCCTTGTTTAGAGGCCCAGAGCACAGTAGCCCTATGTTTTACTCACCCAGAGCCCTCAAGACACCCTCAAGAAGTCCAACAAGTCCTCTTGGCATTTTGTTGACTCCTATTGCACTCCTAGGTCACAGAGAAGAACTACATAAAGCTGAGATACCCAAGAAATTGCCCTTCGATTTGCCCATCAAACGGTTTGATGACACTTATTACCAGAAAAGATGCAGTTTACCATCCAGCAGTCTTGCTCCACCAATCACTGAACGTTTGATGCCCTTGCGCAAATACATGTTGAAAACCCAAATAACATCTGAAGATCTTGAGCTCAGAGCTTCTCCGCAGACCACCACCTTCACTTCGCTTGGTAGCAAGTTGTTGAGAAGATTCACTTTTCCAGAGTTTAAAAAGAGCAGCAGAGAGTCGCAGAAGAGTCACGGTATACAGATCAGAGCTTCTGGACACAGTATCCCAAGGTCAGAGACCTTTCCCCTGACAAAGAATCACCCTCAAGTTGGTAGCAAGCCAAGCGTAGATAGCATCAGTGCAGTGAAGTGTGAGTTTGACTGTCAGGCTAAAGCTGCTTTAAACCTTTGAGTGTGTTGCAGGTCAAGATGATGAATTGTTTTCACTGTCATGTGCATTCACCTTAAGCTTTAGTGAATGTTGTGCTAATTAAGCATAATATATAGATAAATTATAAAATGTGATTTATATATTGTAAATAATTTTAACTCTAAATGAGCTTCAGCTATTCAGCTATTTTACATCAATTGCTTCTTCATCCAAGTCCTGGAGTTTCAACAGCAACACAGACAAGCTGTGCTACAGGCGCTAACATATGGCCCATGTACAGTTCAAAGATCTCATCATCTGCATTTATGTGTTCAACACCACTGCGTTTTTCAAAAACAAAATATGTAATTATCTTGCCCAAAATTAGACTTATGGTTTGAATTAGGTTAGCATGTATGAATGGAAACCTATCATTACCAAAATAGAGCTTTGTGACAAATTTCCCCTGCTTTACAGGTCATTCATTTTGCAATGTATTAACTTCAAAACACTTTTATGGAACACTTATGACTTTATAATAATTTTATCAATTATCAAAGATAGAGACAAAAATGTGAAAATGGGTTGCGTCGCTTGGGAGGGGCTGAGGACGCAGATTTGTCCTGCACGGCTGAGATCACACGTTACAGATCTGCATGTCGCGCAGCTGCAGCGGGGCTCAGAGATGCGGGAGCAGCACTGCGGAATCAAACTGTGCGTCGTCTGCGGGTTGAAAGAAGTTGAGAGAAACTTCCATCGTTGCGGTTCTCTGCTGCTGTGGGTAAATATGAGCAGAACAACGCAGCTGCATTTCTAGACTTTTGTGCCGGTTTGCCTTGTTTCTGTAAGAGATGCATCAGCTGCAGCGCGCAGAGGTGAACGTGGATGCGTAAGTTCAGCGCACTCGGGTTTGCTGCATCGGCGATGTTTGGTGCCATTCAGCCCTGCTGAAGATCTGGTCTTCAAGCGGATCGTTGCTGGTAATTCCTCCAAGATCTGGTTTTCTGCTTGACTCCAGGCTCTCGTGATGGAGTCTCACGCGTGGAGAGCTCTCGTCTGTCTTCTCTGTAAGTTCTGCCGATTCAGTGCTTTTCTCGTCGTGACTTTTCTCGTCACCAGTTGCACGACCAGATATGACAGACACTTTTACATAATTCTGTTAATAGTAAAAACCAGGAGCTCGAGCAAAAGTGTAAATGTCGTGAAGTTATGAAACCTGCTCTTAATTTCGGTTTTAATGTGCATCGCCATTTATCACTTAAATTGTGAATTTATCTTTACAGCTCGTTGAAAGAGAACAGATCTTTTACTTCATCTTCCTGTCTTGACCGCAGGCGCAGTTTCAAAGGTCTTTCCAGAACAGGAGGTGGAGAATCTGTCCGGACTGTCACCGAATCCGGATCGTGATATATTTGTAGTTCGTGAAAACGGAACCACGTGTCTGATGGCGGAGTTCGCCGTTAAATTCTTAGTTCCCTATGATGTTCTCGCACTGAACGGAATAGATGTAAGACGGTTCATTCACATTTACCCAGGATCTTACGTTATAGTTTAATTGTAGGTGAGCCAGACAAACAAAAGTCTAACAGTTTCTCTGTTCTTGAACTTTGTCTTTAACAAATGCTTATGATATGAGATATGATGCTTAATAATAGATCAACAGAGAATCTAATAATGATTATAGATAATCTTAATAGATTGATAGATAAACATTATTATTCTACTCAGTTCCCTAGTTTCTAAATGAATGTCTGTTTATCGTGTAATGTGTGTGCATCGTGTTAGTTAATAACGGAGCAGACGTCTCTCTCCATCCCGCGCGGCGCTGAGATTGCGGGGAAATGCGGAGCGCGTGAATCTGAGCTGCAGATCTCGTGGATAAATCACGCCTTTACCTTCCGCATGTTCTTCTCCAAGGTGATTTCAGCTGAAACAATGGGATACATACCCACGCAACACTGGGATGGTGTGTGTGCGTGTGTGTGTGCGCGTGCGTGTGTGTGTGTGCGTGGGCGTGCGTGCGTGCGTGTGCACGAGGTTAACGATTTTCTATGTGAGAAAAAATATATCCTCGTGAAAACAACAGTTTTGTGAAATGACCGTGTGTGTGTGTGTGTGTGTGTGTGTGTGTGTGTGTGTGTGTGTGTGTTGTAGGAGAAGCGCACTATGGGCGGTGATGGAAAAGATAAGGAAACTGAAGTGTGGAAGATAAACAAGGTTCAGCTGGTTTATGACACATCAGAGACGACACACTTTGTAAACGCTTATAATGGTATGTACCGTTCAGAATTAGAGACAGACAACAATCTTACACAGCAGTTTCTGCTAGGAAAAATGATCACATATGCTTAATAAGAACATTCAATTAAGCATCTCTTAATAAGAGTGTAATAAGAAAAAAATATATGTATTAATAATATAAAATAATTTAATAACAATATAATATTCTTTTATAACCATCCTTTATAAACGGTCTAATTCATATACAGTAATTTAGAGTATTACTAGACCAGTATTACAGTAATACCTGTAAATCATTTTGGTTCATTTAAAGCTCATTATTCTAAATTATTACAACGTGATACTTTCCGACATGTAATCTTCATCAGACACAAAAGCTCTTCGTTCTTGCTGCTGCAGTCTGCTGCAACACTGCACCGCTGCAACACTGCACCGAAACAGAAAAAGACTTTGCTTTATTCACCAATTTCTTGAAACATTTTAGAGATTCTGCTTGTTCATTTACAATCGTGTGACATATGTCATAACCACATTGTTTACAACACTTTGTATTTTTATGCATTTATTTCTCTTCTGTGTTTTGTTGAAGAATGTAAACAATTTCGAAGTTTATGTAGCTAGCACACTAACTAATAATTCTTTATGCCAATTCTATGTATCAATATGTATTTATATTAGCAGAATATTTGAGAAATACATCTTCTGTCTGTTTAATGAAAGTGATGCATTTTGTTGTTGTATTTGTCTAGCGGGGAAACACACAGCCAGCACACACCGTCTGTCGGCGCTGGTGACGCCTGCCGGTCGGTCATACATGTGTACAGCTCAACAAACTCTCACCATGATCTCCTCTGATCATCAGAAGGGAATCACCGTCTCACTGTACGACATACAGATGCAGCCGTTCGACATCAAGAGCGACTTTGTGTTCAGTGAACGTAAGAAATGCACCAACACAGAGACAGACCTTTCCTTAGGAACCTGAAATGTGCTGAGTAAATCTAGATAAAATAGCATTTCACCCTAAAACCAAATTAAAGATTTATTTATTACTGTAATAAAATTCTACTTTTATATAGCCAACATTTCAATAGTTCAGCAAACACTAATGTGATTGGTCTCATACACAAAAACACTGATTAAGATTTCAGGTTCCTGTTACTGTAGTTTTCCAGATTATATGACTGCTTATTTTGGTTTTAGCTGAACATCATGTATAGTTTTTAGTGATGGATAAAAACCTCACTGTGTTGGGCAGAAGCTGTGTGGGTAAAATGGCAGACGAGACAGAGAACACACTGATCACCTGAACATTTTTATAGTTCCTTTTAATGACATTGTCTCCTGTTTTTTAGCCCATACTAAGACTGTGAGGTATATTTTATTGATTGTTTTCTAATGAACCTCTTTGGTATTTGATTGTTGACACACAGACTGTTCATGTTATACTGTGTGTGTGTCTGCATTAGAGTTACAGTTAGTCTGTAATAGTATAATTAGCTGTTTATATGTGTGTGCCATTGTTTGCAAATGAAAATGCAAAAAAATTACAAATATCAGCTTCAACGATCGTATGTATAATTGATTGTAACGCAAGACCGGTTTGGTTTTGTACTGCTTTGTAGTTCATTACTTTAGTACTTTTCTCCATCTCAGTATTTATTACACACATAGTTTGCAATCATCTGAATTCTAAGGAACTAAAGTATTAACATGTTACTATTGTAAATGATAAAAAACACAATGGTGAAACAGTGTAAAAATAGTAGCAGATTTACATAATATCCTCAATGAATCACATTTGTAAATAAGAATTTTATAATCAATGATTTTATACTCATTTTTTTGTGAATTGTGTTTGAGGGCTTTCTCAGCACTCTGGTACTGCATACAGCAGAATATATCGTTTCTGCTTGGTATCAGACAAACGCATCTTGTGTTGAACAAACACGTTTAAACGCTCGTGTATCTTCTGCAGCGTACAAATGCATCACAGACCAGCGGGAGCAGCTGGAACAAACCCTGCCGCTTGTGTTGGGTCTCATCCTGGGGCTGATCATCGTCACCACCGTCTCCGTTTATCACTTCCACCTGAAGCTGACCGCGCAGGCGCAGCCGCAGGCGCAGGCGCAGCTGCCGCGAGACCGTTCGCTCTACAAGAACATGTGATCAGACCCGCCTGCTTTTCTTTTCCTGTTAAATGTCTTGTAGCGTCTCGATGTTAAAAAGACGCTCATCGCTGTCAGCTGTAAGTGTTGCGCTAAAATACACGAATGTCAATGAATAAAAACAGAGACAAAGCAATGAAGAAATCATTAAAAGTGAATGGTGTGGCACAGTACGAGCTTCTCAACAATTATTTTCAATCCTCATGCTTTAATCGTAAAGTGACCCGTTTGTGTTCCGTTCTCTCTAATAAAACACCATTAAAATGAGACAAAAACAGACGTTTGGACGTGCTTCAGTTTTTGCTGCTGTTAAAGTTTTATAATTTATAAACCGGTTTATAATGTGACAACCAGATGAATGACCGACGTCAGTGTCAATGAACATCCCAGAAACAAACGAGCAACACAGATCAATAGAGCAGCTGAAGAGTTGGAGATTAATGATGTCTTCGAGGCTCTCAGTATTGACGCGCATTAACACTCACTTAACACACCTGTTCAGGAAGATGGTGGGTTATTTCAGCTTAGCTTATCGGAGGCACACAGCAAACGTTTGCAAAACCTCCTTTTTTATGAAAGAGCTTCACGTTTGTGGAAAACTCCATTTACAAAAAAGGCAAGCAAAGTGCATTGAGCATTTTTGTGTGTTTTGGGTTTTTTGTTTTATTAAAACCAGATTTGAGTGATGACATGCATAAGCACTGTACAAACCCCATTATCCTTCAGGTGATGCCAGGACAGATATTTACAGTTCACAGTGACCAATGAGACAAAGGTGAGACATAACAGAGACAGTGAGTCATTTACAGTCAAATCAACCATTAAACACACCATAACTGAATGTAAATATTGCTATTTTTGATGAACAGACTTACAGTGCAGTAAAATGTTCTTGTGTGATTAAAATATTAAAATATCTGCTATTGCTTCTCAGGTGATACATCCAACAGCACTGACAGCTTTTCGAAAAAAATCAAAGAAACCGCTTGAGGAAAAAAAACGGCACAACGCTCTGGCAAGATCTTATGCACGCACTGCAAATATACAACATAACTGTAGAATAAATAAATATATATTCAAATTCTCTTTATGCAACACAATGAAGTTACCAGATGAACAAAAACTGAAATATAAACAGTAGGAATGCTTTTTTCTATGTAATACTGCCCATTTCACCATGGAGACATCACAACAAAAATACTGCAGTTTATCAAAACTGTACAAGTAAAACTTACAATTGCTCTAAAATACATCTGTTGTTTTAGTGCTAAAAGACAAAAGGAGAAAAAAAGACTTCATAATGTAACGGTCGCTGCTGTTGCCAGCTGTCCACCTCTCCGCTGACTAGATGTACTACACACTACACACAGTAACAACGTGGCTAATAATGTAAAACACCCCACCCAGACACCAGCAGATTTAGCTCGTGATGTGACCACCAAATTGTTAAGTTCTTTTTCAGACAATTAACAATGTGTTTGTGTCATAATCTTAAATATGCATGGTTACAAGTGCCAGTGTCATTACATACGCTCATGTATATTTAGCTGGGTGAGAATATCGGCACCCTGCGATATTCTGCCTCAGTGGTGTCTGTAGTGCCGCATCAGGGGCACGATGCAGGACGGGGGTCCCGACAGCTTCAAAAAGGGCTGCTGCAGGAGCTCCGGGGCAGAGGCACGCTGGGAAGGCTCTCTCACCAACATCAGGTCCAAAAAGGCTTGAAGGACAGATGATACCTTAAAAAAACAAACCAAAACAGATTTAATTAAATACTGCAGGTACAATATTTTATATTTTTATATGATTTTATAACAATGTCAGGTATGCTTGTGTGCTTTACAATGCAGTTGTTCATTTTAAACACTGCTGCTTATGGAAAAGATACTTTCTCATTTTAATTTAATTTTGACAAAATATAGCATTAAAATAACTAAGTGTCCTCTAGACTTCCACTAACTACCAAGTGACTACCGTTCTGAACATCATATGTTCTGACACACATAAATATTTATACAGTGTTAAATGTTAATGTATATCAGTAATGGTCAGAATGGAAGTCACCAGACCCTGAACATCTGTCATGTATTTGCTCAATAACTTTTAACATTGCATCTTTAACATTTAATATAACAAAGATTTTTTTTTTTGGTTTTAGACACTATAAAATGTAACGCCATCAAACCTGGGAATGTTTAAACCCCCTTTAAAAGTGAACACTACACAGTTGGTTCCCGGCTGTTTCTGTTACCTTATGCGAATCTTTAAGCCGAGGAGGCAGATTGTCTCGTATTCTTCTCATTGCCTGTAATGGAGGCTCATTGAAGTAAGGAGGTTCTCCATCCACCATCTCAATCACCATGATGCCCAGAGACCAGATGTCCACCTACAACCACATGACAGCAGCGTCAACTTCCGACAGCAGTGGAGTCGTTAACCAGACATAATGAATCACAACGAACGTGTCAAAAATGTTCAACAAAGGAAACACCTTTAGTTGTGTTTGGCTTTAGTAATACAGCTTTCAAAAATTCAGGTGTAGTTGATATTAACACAGTAGTTGTGATAAATGAATGATGTGGATAATCAGAGTGTATTTGCACCTACACTTGTGCTTCTTTAAATAAAAATAAAACAAATGCACACAGAACAGTACTATGATAGTGCTACCACTGTAGATCACTATACAGAGACGCTTTATAAATCATCTGAGATCTGCATTAGATCAGTCAACTGGAGAATGAGCTACTAGAGGATGATCTACTGGTAATCATTGGAAAATGTTTGGTACCTCAGTGCCGTAGGGTAACCTGGAGATTACCTCAGGAGCCATCCAGTACGGTGTGCCAACCAGAGACTTTCTTCTTGGAACGTCTTTAGACACTTGAGCACAGAAGCCAAAATCAGATAGTTTTATCTGAGGAGAAACAACAGTCAATTCTCAAGCAGATCACTGTCGTGAAAAATGAAACAATAAGGTCACATATAGGACAAAATGTATGACTTATTAGTGGCTAATCACACCTTTAATTGTCTTGTGCTAAACACTAATTACAAGGTGGCAGATTAGATTTAATATTTGGAACTAGTGAAGCTGGTAATTAGCTTTGATTATTTTACACCTCACTGACATGACAAACAGTAAAACATGACCTGGTTATTTATGTGTCCAGGGAACATAAGTGCTTGTAAAATGTATGCCTCGAAAACACTAAGTCTATTTGGATAAAAGCATCTGCCAAATAAGTAAATGAAAAAATAAAAATATCTTTATCTACGCATATTATGCAGAAATCAATTTACAATGACTTCACTTCATATTAAAGATGTAGACACCTCTTGTTGTGCACTATGTAGGACATGCAGAGCAGTTTGAGACTGAGGCATCACATACCCTTCCATCACTGGTGAGGAGGATGGAGTCGCTCTTGATGTCTCTGTGTATCACACCCTGTGTGTGCAGGTATGACAGGGCTTTTAACACGGATAAACACACTGTAGCAATCTGTTCCTCCTTCATCCTGTGCCAAAACACAAGCCAAACAGACGCTTCTCCTGAGAATAACACCCCAGTAATCTTTCAGTAAAATGAGCTGACATAATCCAAGACACCCTAACCCTGACCTAAATTGAAAGTGTAATTAAAATTCTCCTAAAACCAGGAGCGATCTGAGCTATTCCAACAGAATTATAGAAGCATCTTCTCAGATACTTAAATGAGACCTTTGAGAAGTGCATAAACTCTCCTGAGCAAAGACTGTACAAAATTCTAAAATGATTCTCAGATTCTAAATTCAAACCATATTATCTTCAAGCAGAAATCCTGTGTTTAGGACTGCATCATTTAAACACGTCTAAAAGCACCAGAAACATCTATTATCAGAGGTTCGGTGGTGACAGAGCAGCTAACCTGATCGCTGTCCGCCTACACACACACGCATGCACGCTCCAAGTATTTAATTAGCATTACATTTTAAACCATCAGCTTTACCCCAGAACAAAAGCAGTTGGACGACGGCTGGGTGGGCAGAATCACGACTCTGTAAGCGTTTAGCTGTCCAATGCTGCATTGTTTGCCGCACACTCACGCTCTCTTCTACTGCTGCCTACGGCTGCATGTTAACCCCCCAACGCAGAACTCATTTGATTTATTGTGCAAGCTGAACGTATTTGTAATTGATCTCAAAAACATTACCATGGCTTATATCAGGTAAGAGATGTTTTTAAGCATAACACAAGAAACCTTATTGCTTTCATTGCAGAAAAATAATTGCAATACGCAGCCACTCACAGCGTTATGACAAAGAACATTCACTTCATTTATTAGTAATGATTTCAGAATAAACAAGTCTTGCACCGGGTAATAGGGTGTGTTCAGTCCCACTTCAAATGCATATAAATGCACAAATGTGAAAAAACATTCTCAGAAAACCAAAATTTTTAAAACAATGTTTGAACAGCAAATACTCACAATGAAAGATGAAGTTTAACCTATAAAGGGAGTAAATCAAGCTGATGAATACAGATGTTAATTACAATTCAATTCAATGTGTCTTGAATAGGCAACTCACTCAAGGAGGGACACACAGAGATTAACGCTGCTTTATCTCAGTTAGGTGGTTTCTTTAGAAGTTAGATGCCAGTGTATTTCTGCCTCTTCATTGTGTCAGAAGAGAACATTAACAGAGAGACGCCAGTGTCTTGTGATATTAAAGTCTGAAACACGGCCGTGAGAGCACCTCCTCCTCTGAGGGTAATGAGGAGAACAGATCTCTCCAAAGCTATAATTACACCTTCACACCCCCCAACCCTGAACCGATGAACAATCACAATTACTGGAATTATACAGACAGCTCAAATGCATTTACACACAGAGGTGTCTATTTATATATAATAATCCAGAGAAACCAGGTTTACAACTTATTTTTCTTTGTGAAATTCAAAGGCCCAATATGTAAAATTTTTGTATCCAATATCAACTTGCATAGGGTTGTACATTTCTTAAGTTGTGTTTTTAAATGATCACAAAAGCTTCCATATAATTCCACAGAAATTTGCAATTTTAAAGAGCACACCATCCCTTGTCGCCTGTCAATGATTTGAAATCCGTGTTTTTCCAGGTTTCCGCTTGTAATGTCATAGAAACCATGACAACACAGGGACCCAAGATATAATGTGGTTGTGGTTGTAGCATCTAACACAGGAATCTGTTGTTGTTCCATACAGTCGTCATGGCCCACAATTACTCATCGTTTGCAGCAGATTAACCCAAAAAAATAAACCTAAATCGATGCTAATTTTATATTTCATTTATATTTTGTATTATTTTGTATTTTGTATTGCATTATACATAAATAGTTAATCAGCCTTTTCGGAAAAGCTGCAGGTAATTTTAAGAAGATTTTATGTTTTAAAAACATAAAAACTGTGCTACATTACCCACCATTGAATTATTTTATTAAATGATGTTAAGCACCAAACTTTACATTAAAATAAAATTATGTGATCAAATGAAATGATTATAAAACTATTTAATTCTCTTACATGTAAATAAACTAACAGTCACACAAACATCATCAGCAAAACCAGCTAATTTACCTTCACCAGAACCAGTATCTGTTCTTACCTTGTGTGAGTGACGATGTCAGTCAAAGCTCCGCCCTCCAGAAACTCCATCACCACCCACAGCTCGTCACCAACCAGGTAACTGTTGTACATGTCAACTATGTTCTCATGATGGTAAT
>JBAJNP010011533.1:0-14632 GCA_036877545.1 Yasuhikotakia modesta | reverse complement strand
AAATGTTACTTTCCATTCACTTTCATTGTATGGAAAAAGATGCAACGTTATGAATAATAACTGGTCTTTGTTATCCCTACATTGTTCTCAGAAGAAAAACATACAGGGTTGGAAAAACACTAAATTATCACAGTATTTTCATTTTGGGGTGAACAATTTGTTTAAAATATTAAGGAATGTGTTGAATAAACATGCTTAAGGAATAAATAAACTCACAGCCTATAATTCCACAGTGCCCTACTTTAGCAATGGAAGCGAGATGGTGAGAGATGTTTAAACGCTCCATCTACCCCCACACAAACTTCAGAGAGCGTTTAATCAGCAGGTGAACCACCTCCACCCCCCTCCAATAGACACACTTCCATCTATTTGCCAGGAAAACTCAGCAGGTGTGAGTAAATGACGACACTGTGGCTTGTTTTGGATGAACTGTGTTGTAAAATCATTACGACCTGTATGGCAAGTTCTGATCAGTTTGCATGATTAAAATCAAACTGTTAGTTGAGGCTGTTGATGCAACAATCAGAAAATGTATATGTTGATGTCACTTGTACAATAATATGTACATTTGAGTCTCTCTCTTTCTCTCTCTCACACACACACACACACACTCATTACATTGTATGACGTAAGCAGACAATTACATCATTCTTTCGTTTCGAAATATCTCTCCCTAAACATAGACCTGCCATCACTGAATCTGCAACATTTCACACTGTCCACCATTTCCTTTATAAATACTCATCTGTCATTGGCTCAGATAACATGCAATAGCCTGTTGCCTGGTAACATCTCTGAAATGGTTGTGTTAGAGAGAGAAAACCTGCTTTTGTGTGTCTGTTATTTTTCTTTACTTCGCTAACAACAATGTTGTTTATATAATACAAGCATCTGAATTTCCAACAGCCCGCCCACAAACGCTGATCTTTATATGAAGTGATCACTGAGAGCATTATTTTGCAATCTGTTATCAGTGGAATTATTTATCAGTCTTATATGAAACAATGACACCCTCAGAAACAGCATGAAACCATGTGCCAAAACTGTGACATTTATATTGCACTTTTCTAGTCTTTTATAAAGCCCCCCCAAGGCCAAGAAGTCATAAAGCGTATAACATAAACTACTTTGTTATTAGGAAGTTGCTCGGGTTTTTAGACGTAGGATTGTACCGGTTTACTGCAGATTTAATGAGCTTTGCCTGTAAATGTATTCATAACAGAATCCTGATGGCAGCGCCAACAGAATCCGATGAAGATGTTAATTTGCACAGTCGAGTTTGTCATAAATGAAAATCACCGAAATCTGAGTAAATACCAGAAAGGCAGTTTGTCAGATGGTTCTTTAATGAAGAATTTTAGGAAAGAGGTTTGGAGGATTAATTTGACGGATGATTTGGTGGAATAGAGCATTTAAAAGTTTTCAAACCTTTTAGACAGGCTGACAGACAGAGAGACAGACAGACTGATACGTACACAGACAGACAGACAGGCAGATAGATAGATAGACAGACAGATCGCAATCAGATATAGAGAGCAAATACATATCGTGAGTGAATGAGTGAGTGAGTGAGCGAGAGAGAGAGAGAGCGAGAGAGAGTGCTGAGTTTCCACAGTGAGTCAGTCTGCTTGTATTACTGTGGTTATAAAGAGCTTCTGCAGTGGAGAGAGAGAGAGAGAGAGAGAGAGTTATGCACGATTTGCTGTCTTCTCTCCTCATCTCACTGTTTCTTTCTCATCCCACTCACTGAATCTCATCTGTCTCTCCCTCACAACTCTCTCTGTCTCAAGAACTCACCACACTGATGACTCCCCCAGACACCTCCAGCCACAGATGCCTGTTTCCTTGCTCATGGCTGCCCAGGAAGACTCAACACTCTTGGGCTTCGCTCGTGCGGACCTGCCCTCTCTAAAGTGGATCCACATCGGCTTTGCTGCTCACTCTGGTCACGTTTAAGTAAGTATGTCAACAGCAGCCTTTTACATGTATACTGCGCTGCAGGAGAGGAATTGTACAGTTTTGTTTTGCTAAATTTCACGTGTGTGATGTTTACATCTGTTTATGTGTTGATAGCTTTGCTGTCATTTTTGGATTGATGGATTTAATTGTACAACTCCGGGTTGCATATTGTCATGAGTGATCTTCTGAAAGCTAAGAACAGGTCCAGGTGGCATCTCAGATGGGTGCGAGTGAGACTGGTGGTGCCAACACAGATGCCAAAACTGTCAGTGTGTGAACTCTCAGTGTGTGTCACGACACCGGCTCTGCTGAGCATCACCACTGCGCAGTTTATTAGCAATCTCAATCCCATCGGCTTCCTCCCTGCAGTTTTCTGTGGTGGAATTCATTTAAATGTACAATTTTTCCAAAGCTATGTGCAGCACATTGCATTTAAGTTAGTTATCGTTTAATCAGTAACGCTCGTTCCCGAATCGAACCCGTGGTCTTGGTGTTGCAAGCACCGTGTTCCACCAGCTGAGCTAGAGAAACATTCAATGATGATATTATAGACCATTAAAAGTGATGAGAACTCTCATCACTGTTATTATAACTCATTCTCAGGATTAGTGATGAATTAAAATTAATTAAAATGAACCCTATTAGTACTAACAGGTGGTAAACATCTGTGTCATTTCATATCACAGGCGCTACAGACATAAATCACATTGTTCAGCTAATTTAAAATAAATGTGCCATTGTTATTATTATAAACAATCTGACTTTTAATTATTAACTATCGTCAGGAGAAATCACATACATTAACACAGAAGGAGAGATGAGACCGTGATTGGCCAGTAAGCAACCACCTAGCAACCACCCTAGCAACCATATAGCAATGCGGAACACTCAGAACACCATAGCAACTGCATAGTAACACCCTGGCAGCATGGCAGTGAGTTGAGCACCTCTCGTGATGTTCAGTGAAAGATGTAATATTTATTGGACTGTGTGCTTCAGGTGAGAGTGTTCAGAGACGCAAAAATACAGTATGTGGGTGTAAATCTGGTGAAATAGAAACATATTAGAAAAAGAGCAGCAAAAAGTGACACAATGGACTTATTTCTATGGAAACAGCATATCTCTCCTCTCTCTCTATCCTCTATCCCTCCCTTCCTCCTCTCACTCACTTTCCCCCTCCCTCTCTCTCTCTCTCTCTCTCTCCTTGCCCCCCCCCTCCCCACTGCTATATCTTTTAGATATAATTGCATTTTTATATTCCCTCTCAATCTCCTCTGCAACAAAACCTACAATGTGTTTGGAATGAAATGAGTAAAGAATGCAGATCATTTGTGACACTTTTTAAATGAATTCTGAAATCTGAGGCTGAATATAAACAAATACAAAAGTTACTAAGCAGAGTATTGCCCAAAGCGCATTACTTCCTGTGTTGAGTTTCAGGAATGCTTTTGTGTTTAAACTGGGAGGAAATTGTTTTTTGTACTGTTATTCAGCCACTTAGTTTGTTATTAAGTCACTTAGTCTTTTAGGACACATGCAACATTAACAATAACTGTGTTTATATTAATAACCGTGATTATTGATATTGTGCTAATACTACACATATGAAAATATAGTAAATTGTTTAGCCCCAGAATCTGGTTGGCACTCCAAAACTGTAGATGGTGCTATTGCACCCGTTTAACATTTTACCTTAAGAGCCAAAAGGGTTACAAACTCTTTCTGTCTCCCTAGGCTTACATTTATTCATTAGCAAAAACAAAAAAATTAAAGACATATTTACCACAATAATATAGCTATTGTATGATACTGTCTGATACTGTGACAGTCCTGCTGCGCACATTATTAAATAAATACAGACCTACTAATAATATACCACCCACTCATCTGTCCATTCATCCATCCAGAGGCACTTTTTTGTAGATGGATGGATGGATGGATGGATAGACATTGATGTGTAGTGTTGATGTATTGATTATATTAAGTTCTCTTATGGAAGTCCCTGATCCTCATTAATACTTGAGCAGAATCGTCTGTGAGTGTGTGAGAGTTTGACAGTGAGATGATTTTGTGTAGCAGCCTGCTGTGTGTATTGTGATGTATGCGCTCAGTAATCCTCTGGAGCTTTTTATCTGCTCTGAAATGTGATTCACACACACACACACACACACACACACACACGACACACACACACACACACACTGAATGTTGTTGTTGGGATATAATGTGATTGCTGTGGGCACATACACACAAGAGCTGATCAGGTATATGGATCAGTGACAGACAGAAACATTCATTGCTTACAGATGTTAGCAGGAGATGCAGTTATTGTTGTGATGAACTTGTGCTCTCAATACCTTACCCATGAGCCATTTTCACCATCTTCTGACACATTACGTAGAATTCATTACTGTCATTTATTGATTTAGTCACAGCCAGGCAAAGAATGCAGGGATGCAATTGTTCACAGATTGATGATATGTCATGTTATGACCTAATCTGTCATTCATCACCAGCTCACGTCAACAAACACCATGTAAAATTATTTTTTTATTCATTCTGTTTTGTAAAATGCAGGACATGTTATGGGTTTCACCCTCTCACATTTCCGATTTGTTTCTCTCATCTTTCCATCTGAAGTTTAATATGAAGTTTTATAATTAAAGCTTTTTCTAGAAACACTGCATTGATTTGGTGCATTACTAAATTATGCATCCAGCTGGCTTCAGAGATTTAATCACATCTTCATCTGCATGTTCATCCGCAAGCGCAATACATCCTGCAGTACATTAAGTTGATTTCGGCGCAGCTTGTTTAAGGGCGCAAGAAATTTGCGAATTAAGCTGTGTTTTTTTTTTTACCCTTGATCACGGTTCATCATTTTAATTCAAAAATCACTTTGTGATGATCAAGTTGTAAAAAGGATTTAATTTCCATATTGTACACTTTTATTTTCTGTAGTAACTTTTTATTGGTGAAACTTTCAGTTTTTCAGAGACAAATTGAATTTTATAATATGAACTATAATAAGAATTGGATGAATATTGGATTCAATTAACACACAATGTGTGTATGTAATGCTAAAGTTTGAGTCTGTAGTTTGCAGATGTGTGTGTGTGTGTGTGTTTGTTTTTCTGCACACTGCATGTTTCTCTCAATGTGAACATGAGTTTAAACCTACTCTGTGCTTAGAAACTGATTCCATAAGCATTTTTGGATTTTGCGTGTGTATCTGTGTGTGTTTTTTAATCTGTAAGCCTTCGAACGCAGTGCGAGGAGTGAATTGTAAAGCCTTTGGCTACTTAGAGAGAGAGAGAGAGAGAGAGGAGAGAAACAAGGAGAAATGGAAGGAGAGAGGGAGGGGTTGATGTGGAGGAGTGCAAGAGAAGCTTGTTCTTTTATTAGAAGATATTTTCTTCTGTCGTTCATTTCTTCTCCCCATCTCTGAGGATGCCAAGCAGAGACCAGCAGTAAAAAACAGTCTGTGCATATCTAATATGATTGGGGCTGCTAAAAATAGACTGTGCGCTATACACTGCTGGTTTGCATGTATTGAACTGATCGCTGCTTTGTGAGACTCAAAGAGCAAAGGAGCGGTAATGATTTTTTTCAGAGCAATAACACACGCGAGGTGCCTTTGTGAGTCCATAATAATAAGCTGTTTGTAACTCTAGCTCAACCGCTGGAGTCCAACGCTTGCAATGTCATCGTGATAAAACTCACAGGCTGATAAATTGTACATCTTAAAGTTGTTTTGCATAAAAGTCTCTACCAGTGTGTAAATGTGAGGCAGTATTTGCTAAGAAAAGCACGACTATTAATAGAGATAGCGATTAGAACGTCATAGCAACTTGCTAACATGTTTTGCACACAGAAATAACACTCACCTGATCTCAAGAAAATGTTTGTAGAAAATGTAGTTTATTAATAAAATTCCTGCAGGTAAAAACACATTTTGCACCATTTTATGCACCAAGTCTTTCCCCTTTTGCTACCAAAACGTGCTCAGCAAACGATTTTAGGTTGTAAGAATGTTCCCTAATGTTTCAAGTAACATAAACATTAACAATGTTAATTGTTAAGTTAATTTTGTAACTTTTTAACATCTTAAGCTAGCATTTTGTATGTCAAATATGATTAAATGCATTTTAGAAACGTTACTGCAATAATGTTTTTGATAAATTTGAAGGAACTTTTAAAGATCTTTAGCCAACGTTTTAAGAATGTTCCATATTAGCTGGGTCTGTTTTACTGTTGTTTGGAGCTCACTTGTTTACTGAGTTTTATGTAAATGTGGTTTCACTTTTCTTCTGGAAAGGTCAAACTGATTCAGACCTCATCTGTCAGTCCACAAGGGTACGCGGACGGCAAGACCTTCAGATCTGAGAGCTACAGGAAGTACAGACACATAAACTGAGGTACGCCTGCAGCTATACACGGCGACTACAGTCTGTTTAGAGTGTGTTGACGTTTTACAGACTCCCTGTGGTGCTTGGAAACATCTCAGATATCTTGTCTTGTTGTTGTAGAAGATGGAGCAGGAGATCTCAAAAGTTCAGCGGAAAATGTCTGACCTGGAATCAGTTCTGCAGCAGAAAGATGTGGAGCTCAAAGCTTCAGAGACCCAACGATCCATCTTAGAACAAGACCTGGCCACCTACATCACAGAGTGCAGCGTGGGTAGTGCATACTGTGTGTGTTATAGGCGTGTGTGCCAGGCTTACTCCATTTTAGCTTCTTTTTTCTTGCGTTTCAGAGTCTCAAGCGCAGTTTGGAGCAGGCCCGCATGGAGGTCTCGCAAGAAGATGACAAAGCCCTCCAGCTACTACATGACATACGGGAGCAGAGCAACAAACTACAGGAAATTAAAGAACAGGTACATACATATTCTACACAGTTCCTCAGTTCGGTTCATTTGTTTGATCTTTTAATAAAAAGCCTATAACACACATGTTGTTTCAAAACTAGTGAGCAAGTCAAAGATCAGGAGAAATTAATATAAAAAGTCACATTCTCTGCATTTTTGTCTCGTTTTCCAGTGGAAACCTGTAATAGTCTAAACATAACATTCTAAAACCTTTATATATAAGATTATATATGTAAAAGTTTATGTAGAACCTAAGACATTTGTATATAAGATTGTTTTTCTGAGAATATATCATAAAATAAGTAAAATGTCTCACATTGGCAAATGTTTTTCAGAGACTTAAAGGCTCTTTTAAGTTTTTCTTAGTTTTATTAGTTTTTCTGCTCCTGTATGTATGTATTTGACCAGCAGCCTCTTGTGACATCATTAACACTCTGGGGTGTGAGTGAGCATTTCTGTATCTCAGCTTTACTTGAAATATCATCACCGACTGCCTAGACATTCACTAATAAGAGCTCTGATGGGTCCCTGCTTTGAGTGCAAATGAACTCGTCTCTGTGGATCATCTCGACCTTCGAAAGAGTTTTGGAGGTGATGGTCATTTAGAGTAGAAGGAGAATAATGGTGGAGAGTGTAAGAATGAAAGCATAAAATGTGAAAGACAGATCATAATGGAAAAACAAGCTGCTCACTGCCGGTTCTTGTACGTCTCCTCCAGCGCAGAGCCAGGCTCCATCGCACTGCACGGTTGCCATGGAGACAAAAATTGGTACCTAGGAGTGAAGGGTGTTGCAGATGCCTGGAAATGTTGTTCGTGACGAGCGGGCAAAGGCTTGAATTAGCAGCATTCAGACCAGAAATCAAACGTTTACTTTTCCATTTATTTGATAAACTATCGGATTGTTTCCCGGTTCAGTTTCACAGGATTGAGAACAAATTCTGCTTCAATTGTGCATTTCTGTGATATTCTCCTGACGTTTTAACAATAATTTGTAATGTTTCTGAAACATTTTAAAGGATCAACGCATAAGAAATGTAATTCTTAAGTTATCAGTGGAATGTTTTAAAAATGTTACACAATTTAAAAACTTGACAATAACATTCATACAATGTCTAAACATTCCTAGAACATTTAAAATAACATTTTGATGTTTTTGTTTGATGTTTTTGTTAAGAGAAACTTAGAGAATGGTAGCCTACAGCACATTAACTATTTGCATGTCTAAAACTAGCACAAGGGGACATAAACGCTTCTGTTAACTGGTCTAGCAGATACTGCGGAGACAAATTCAACATAACCAATATTGCAAATCTACAAGAAGAATAAAACTATACAATTTTGCTTTCTATGGATGTATCTTCATTGGCGATCTTCCATAATGTTTCTTTGTGCCCACTTTTCAGTGTACCGTAATTTTGTTATTATTAACGTTATTTGCACAGGAGAGCAATTAGCTTGCTATTGATAATTAACCAGTCACATTAGAGTGATTACTGACATAAGAAAGCTGTGTTGACTCACCACGAGTTGAGTTTTTCACTGTATATTTTCCATTCAGGAGGTAATTTCACGAAATGTCAAGTACCTCTTTTCTGTCATTTCTGTTGATTGTAATTACAGATTACGGCAATGTTAAATATATAAAAAAAACGATTATTCTGTTCATTATTTGTGCTTGCTCTGTGCGATTGACTGTTTTAACTGTACAGACTGTAACACAACTGGTGTTGCCCGCAGTCTCCTGGGGTAAATATGGGCCTTATGTGTCCTACTGTTACAATGGTTTATTAGTTCTGAATGGTTAAATCATTATTTTTGTTGTGCTAAATATAAAGTGCATTAGAGCTGTGGTTCCTGACAAGTAAACTCAGTTTAACAGATGGTCTTTATGGGTGCTGTGCAGCAATATACACGCTAGTTGGTGAGCAGGTATAGTTTATTTTTAGCATGACTGGAAGATGGTGTTGACCAATCAGAATCAAAGACGATCAGCATTACAGTTACAGCATTTACATGGTCCAACATGGTGCAGTTGATTTGAATAACAACAGTAAACAGGCTAATAAACTGTCAAAATAGGATTGTTAATATTAATGAATGTATTTGTTGGTGCCTTTTATCAAATTGTTATTTCCTCAGCTGTATAAAAAACGGCACAATCTTTTGCTTGTGAAGAGCACGTTTCTCTTGTAACCTTCAGATTAGCCAATTTGCACAGGAAAGTGTCCGACAACATCTTTAATAAATCTTTAATAAACAGAGACAGTCGCTGATTCAGTTTTCACACTTGTCCTGCTGGATTATTGTGTATCTGCAAGCGTGGCCTCAGGCTGCTGTTTTATGATTAAACGCTGGAAGAAGTGTTGTTAGTGAGCTGTAGCTTCTTCAGATGTGATGTGGTTGAGATTTGTAAGCTGTAGCTAATGGCTCATGAAAAGACCAGGGCAGATATGGACTGGCTAGTTTTGCTCACTCCATCCACCCACTCAGTAACCTTTCACCCACGCAGAACACATATTCCTCCACTTCTCTCCTCTCTTCATCTGTTTTTCTCTCTCTGTCTCTCTCCTTCAGACTGTTCATCTCTTTTGCTCTCCTCTCACAGACTCTGACGTCTTCTGATATGTTTCAGTCTCAATCTCGATTCTCTTATTTTGTTATCCTTTTCCTCAGTATTGGTGACGTACCGAGAGCAATTTAGCCTTACGTGAAACCAATAAAAGGTTGTGTGTTTTGCAGGAACATTTACTCTTTTCAATACCATGAAAAAATGTCATCATTAAAGGACAAAAGAGTCACGTGACTCATTTGTATGGTTTAAATTAGTACATTGTGATCCATTATGACACATTCAAGAACCGGTAATATTTGGCATAAATGAGATTATCAAGTACTTTTATGGTATTAATGGTTATTTTAGGAGTTGACAGTCTCCATTCACTGTCATTGAATGGAAATGGTTGAACTTCTCAATCTCCTCAGCATCTCTTTCAGTGGAACCAGGCGATTCTCTGTAAATGATGGAGTTTTTTGGGTGAAGACTCAAGTAGGCGTGATGTTCCCTGCAGGAGTATCACGCTCAGCTGGAGGAGATGCGAGTTTCTATTCGCCAGCTGGAGGAGAACCTGTCCGCTGCTCGTCGCCGTAGCGACCTGTACGAGTCCGAGCTGAAAGAGTCCCGTCAGACCAGCGAGGAGCTCAAACGGAAAGCTACAGAATACCAGCTGAAGATCCAGAAGGTGTGTTCTGAAGTCCAGGCTCAGACCTACTGCTGGTACCGGCCACTGTTTGATGCATCTCCATCTTGTTTTTCAGGCTAAAGAACAGGGCAAAGCAGAGATGGAGGAACTTCTGAACAAACTACAGAAGGTACCTTCAACCCCTGATGGTCACTGATACATGATTTCCATTCACGAAACACAAAGATGTTGCCTGTTGCTGACTGTATCAAACCTGTTGAAAAGACCAGCATAGTTGGGGACCTGCATATGTTGTGTTTAGATGCTGGTCTGCTGGTGATTGGCTTTGAGATTTTCATTGGCTCTATCAATCACCAGTATAAACCAAACTGGTCCAGCAAGCAGGTGTATGTTGTTGGGTAAAGTAAACAAACTGTTGCTTGTTGTTTATTTAAAGCATTTTTTGGTGCATGTTGCAGACCAATGGAGAGCAGCAATCAAAGATTGAAGAACTTCAGGAGAAACTTGTGAAGGTATTCGTCATAGTAACATGTTAAATTACTTCCTAAAATAAATCAGGTTAACTTTAAATTAACTAATACAATCATTTAAAGGAGTAGTTTACAGAAAAATCAAAAATAGCCAATAAATTACTTACCCTTAGGCATTCTAGGTGTACATGACTGTCTTTTCTAGCCAAACACAATCAGGGTTATAAATAATATTTTGGCTATAATGGCTGTGAATAGTGCCCAAGATTTTGAAGCTCCACAAAGCCGATCCATTCATCATAAAAGTTCATACAACTACAATACAATACAATACAATACACACAACTCCAGTGGGTTAATAAATGTCTTCTGAAGTGAAACGATAAGCTTTATAAAAGAAATTGATCAATATGAGCCTGGTTTGATTTCTTTCAGGCTGTGAAGGCGAGTACAGAAGCGACCGATCTACTGCAGAACGTTCGTCAGTCTAAAGAACGTCTGGAGAAAGACCTGGAACGTCTGCAGACCAAAGAAGACTCTACAGATAGTCTGCGCAGACGCTTACGAGAGACTGAGGTGAAAAATAATTAACCTTATTTTGCTTCAACTCTGTGGAACTCTAGAGGAACTCTAATGTCCCTAAAATTTAAATTCAATTATATTGTGACTAGCAGACGTCATCAGTTTTGGTTGTTTTATGTGGGTTGGAACAGGATGGTAAGAAATCTCTGGAGAACCAGGTGAAGAGGCTGGAGATGGTGGAACGGCGAGAGACTAAACTGAAGGAAGATATTCAGACCAAGTCGCAACAGATCCAACAGATGGCCGACAAAATCATGGTACGACTGAGATGCGAACAACATAGAACTCCCGCTGAGAACCACATACCGTATGCAGAACACAAGCACACACATATACAAACAAACAAACAGGTAAATACTGAAGCCATCAAGATCGCTGCTTATTTCAAAATGATGTGTCAATAAAATGCCATTTTCGTGCCTCAGAAACATTCACAGATAGTGCCACATTCACACAGTAGGTCTGCTCAATTAAAACACATATGTCACGCGCAATATACCTCCTCAAACTCTCACGACTGCATTAAAAATACACTTTATGTCTTCATCTGTCTTTCTAATATCTGTCTAGCTTGGCAGTTGTACTCTTTTTGCTAATCTCCCAGCATGCTCTCTGGCCTGTCATGACTCCAAAAAGGACAGATTGTAAGAGCAGATTATTCTTCTTTCTGGCCACAAACTTGTGTCATAATGACTGTTTTAATTAGACGATTTATTTGTTAGCGATCGTTTTAACCTGCTTAAAACCGAAAGGCACCATTTGAGTTTACAGAGAGCGAGAAATTATGAGTTTACCTGGAGACCCATAGCAAATAAAATCACAAGGGAGATTTTCGTAACAGCTCAGTTATCTGTCCAAAACACCAAAAACAAGAGCGAATGCTTCACAGATGTTTCCCCTGAGAAATAAAACACTTGCTTTTTGTGATGATTAGAGTAAAATAACTGAATAATTGGAATGAATTGTTTTAGATAAAAAGGGCTTTTAGAAATTATTTTTGTGTGATGTGTGCAGTTGTGAACGTTTTCGTTTGTTTGACTTATGAATCAAAATGAGGCTGAGGTAAATCTTCTGAAAAATAAGAGCGACCTTAGTTGTGCAGTTTTCCTCTGGGAGATATTTGAAGAATTTATTTCTTTGTTTTTGTTTGTGTTTTGGTCTGTTTGCAGGAACTAGAAGAAAACTTGCGTGAAACACAGGCCACAGCCCAGAGAATGGAAACACACCTGGAACAAAAGGAGAAGCTTTATGAGGACAAAATCAAGGTCAAACCAGAAAACTTACATCCATCACTGTACCAGCAGGAACTGATATAGTCTTATTGTTCATTAATAATTATATAGTGACTGAGTAAAAGATCTTGACTTCAATTAATCTTGAAAGAGTTCATCTCTGAAGGGACAGTTACTGTGAATAACTGTGTGTGTTTTATAGGTGTTGGAGACTCAGATGAAGGCTGATTTGGCAGAGAAGGAACTTCTAGAGTCCAAGCAGAACACGTATGAGGAGGAATCTCGCGAGAGAGGGAAAGTCATCAGTGATCAGGCTGCGGTATGAGACCTATATGCTAAACGTTAAAGGAACCTTTATGCTAAACGTTAAAGAAGCCTTTATGCTAAATGTTCAGGAACCTTTATGCTAAACGTTAAAGGAAGCTTTATGCTAAACATACAGACGGAATGAAAACATGCAGCGATCAGAGGCTGCAGAGGTCCATAATCTGCTGTTTAACAAAGAATTAGTCAGTGTTAATTAAAAACCTGTTGTGTTTGATTTGCTTTTCAATGTCTTTCATGAAGACCATCAATGCCATGGAGTCGAAAATGACAAATCTGGAGCAGAGAATCGCAGAGCTGTCCGAGGCCAACAAACTGGCAGCCAACAGCAGCATTTACACGCAGAAGAACATGTGAGTTTTGCGCACGTGAACGGAAACTCAAGGTCAGAGTGATGTCACTCTTGTGATGTCACAGCTGTTACACAGCATGAGACATTGTGTATTATTGTGATTATTTTGTCTGGTGCAGTTCACATGAATGAGCTTTGGATATCAGGATGGCATATGTTTGATGAGCAGTAGTTTAAGACTAATGTGCCATGAAGTGATTTTTTAGGGTTAAGCACAAGATTAATGAAACATGACCTGGTCTAGGCACATTATACGTAACAACTTTTCTAACTGGCTTATAATATCACTGTTAAAAAAGGACCAGTGTTGTTTCTCACACACTGGTTCTTATTCTTCTTATCTTAGATCTTTTCTGATGTTATGTTACGGTTTCTTTAAACGTTTAAATGACCTGAATGAAACGCTCATGATCTTGTTCTTCAGGAAAGCCCAAGAGGAGATGATCTCAGAACTCAGACAGCAGAAGTTTTATCTGGAATCTCAGGCTGGGAAACTGGAGGCCCAGAACGCAAAGTTGGAGGAACATCTGGAGAAGTTAACACAGCAGGAACAGACCAACAAGAGCAGAATTCTGGAGCTAGAGGCTAGACTGAGAGAGGTGAGGGTTCTATAGACCAGCAGGATGATGCAGTCATTGGCACAAATAAAGAAGCCATGATGAAATGGACTGTAGTGTAACTGGTATGTAACAGTCCTGAGAATGGTTTTTTGGGGAAGCGTGGACACCAGCTGGACACCAGCGCTTCATGTATGGCTGGTTCCTCCACAGATTGGCCTGGAACATGAGGAGCAGAAGCTGGAGATCAAGAGGCAAGTGTCGGAGCTGACGCTGTCCCTGCAGGAGAGAGAGTCTCAGATCAGCAGCCTGCAGGCGGCACGTCACGCGCTGGAGAGTCAACTACAGCAGGCCAAGACTGAACTGGAGGAGACCACGGCAGAAGCTGAGGAGGAGATCACAGTTCTCCGGGTGAGGAGGAACTAACTTAAACTAGTCCCACCAATAATTTAACTAACTAAGTAAATAATCCATAGCTTCCTTTGGTTATAAATAATTAAAAAAAGGTTATTGAGCATAAATATAACAGATCAACATTATATTCTTACCATCTCAATGGAAATGTATGTAAATCAACCTGCAATTTTATGTTTTAAACAGAGATGGCGATAGAGAGACAAACATTATATCAGCTGATTTATGTATTAAATTGGCCTCCTTAATAGACAGAATGCATTGAGTTTATTCCTGTCAGTTGTATTTTTGTAAGGGAAGCCTGAATGTAGTTTAACCGCTTTTAATGATGTTTGAATTCTGACTGCCAGTAGAAATATCCGTATCATTTCATGTCACGGTTTCACAGACTCATCTCATCACTCTCATGTCCTTCAATCATGATAAACAATCATGAGTTTCTGTATAATCTCTCTGTGGACCATTGTGTTCATCATCTCCACAGCACAGTAAACATCTTCCCACGTTTGTGTGAGAGCTGCGGTTTCAACACATCTTCAGCCACAGCTCCTCTGATGTATGACATCATACCTGTCAAAACACTTGAGGGTTCTGTTTAAAAACTCACTCTTCTGCACTGCTCTGGTGTGTTTTTGAGTGTGTGCTTTTTGCAAATATGGCAATTTTAACACATT
>JBAJNP010011532.1:5000-14634 GCA_036877545.1 Yasuhikotakia modesta | reverse complement strand
TGTCTTCACAGTGTACCTAAGGTGTGGTCAGACTGAGTGTATTGACAGCTGGGCTATTAGGCTAGATATAAGACACCCAATTCTCATCTCGGCTAATCGAGGAGCCATCGATTCCCAAAGGGAGACGCAGACATGGTTAACATCAAGGCTCTGTCATTATTTCTTACTAGATAATGATCCGACTTTAGGTCAGAGATCTCATTAGCAGCCTGGTGAGGGCTAATTTCCCTTTAACATGTATGTCGACCTTAGCGGAGATGTTTAAGTTTTTCTGAGGTTTATCATTGATTTCAAAGCACTGCTGGAATCTTCTGGTCCTGGATATTCCAAGACCCCCGGCTGTGACTTTAAATTTTAAACGGCCCTGCCTGGCCGATTCATTCTGAAAAATACTATGGTACTGTCAATTTATCATTACAATGCTCTTGGCCAAAAGAACAGGAAACATTCTCATAACATTGGCTAAGGTTTTCTAAACAGTCCCTGAAAGTTATCAAAGCGTTCTGGCAATAATAATAGTAGAATGTTTTTCTACTACTTTTAAGTATTTAGTGAAACGTTTTAAAAATGTTACAGAATTGAAAAAATCAACATTCATTTACCCAAGGAATAATGTTAATACAACGTCTAAACATGTAACATAAAAAAAAAACATTTAAAAGTTCCTAAACGTTCCTAAAATGTTTTTTTTCTTAATGGAAACATTCTGGAAACATTCTTGCAACCTAAAAATGGGTTTTTATTGCAGTGGTTTGAACAATAACAGAGCCACCCTGACACTCTTACTGTGAAAAGTCAAAAGAGTAAAACTGTAACCTACTGTTGAGAGAATGGAGTGAGGGCATAAATGTGTAAGAGATAAAGACTGCCATCGTTTTTTACTAGGAGACTTGATTAGGTTTGTGACTTAGACAAGCTAATTGATGGTTGTTGGAGAATAAAAATAGTTAATCACCGTCTACTTCACGTCAGTGTAAAATTCCCGGTCGGTGATGACACAGTTGTGGAGTGCATTAGAATACATTACGACCTGTGGGCCGATCAGTTGGAAGAAAAACAGTGAGAGTGATTATCAGAGAGAGGGAGAGATTATGAGGAGAGCTCAGCTCTGGAGATACAGCACGTTCCTCACATTACCCATAATTCTTTTCAGCTCAGTGTGTTTGAATGTGTTAATTGGTAATTAGAACCACGGCTACAATCAAGACTCTTGTATGTTTAAAGTGACCAATCTTGGTCTGCTTTCAGTATTCCCTGTGGTGGATGATAAAAGAGGTTAAAAACAGCTCACAGACACTGACAGCAGGACCGGTGGGGATGAGATATTTTGACCTGGGCCGAGAAGCAACCACCAGGCCACAGCTCAACGATTTCTCAAGCCAACAGGTGTCAGAATTTGATTAATAAGCGTCTGGCGCATCTGCTGTCAATCACAGCCAGCAGTCCTCAAACAGGAAGTGGTCCCTCTTTGCTAGATGTTCATCAATCATTTTGATGGCACACTATGGATGGTGTTGGTGGGGCAGATGTTCCCCCTCACCTTCATCGCCTCAGTTTTCCTCACTAATCTTTCACCCAAGGTCACATGTCATCCTCTTTCTCTCTCACTCCCTCATCATCCTCATATTCATCTTTACAGTAATGGTTACAGTAAAACATATTACAGTGACTATGAATCTCAGCTGAGCTCTGACTTCTAACTCTGCTTTATATTACAAATGTTTTATTGCACCTGTGGAACATTATATTGGCACCAATTCTTTATTAAGAGTGTGTTTGACTGTTGTCTAAATTAGTCTAAATTATTTGTTGTCTAAAGTCTAAATTATTGAAGCCAGCCACCAATGTAAAGACCTGCATACACTGTATACAGTATATATAAAATACACAGTATATACATATTGTATATATATTAAAATGCATAACACATGTACCTTCGTGATTTTGGGGTGTGTGCACTTGCTGTTAATGCCGTTGTGCTGGAGCCACATGCTCTGAGGGTGAGGGCAATGCTGTTTCAGAGAGCACCGGTTCTCTCCCTTACACCACACGCAGTTGAATAGAGGGTCCGCCTTCAGACACAGCCCGCAGCTCTCCCGCCGAGCGTCACACTTGTACAGATGCACTGAGGGTACAGAGAGGGCAAAGGTTGAGTCAGATGGGACTTTAATGCCATTTCATAGCAATACAACTATTTGTCATATCTGCTCTGATTATATATATATATATATATAGAGAGAGAGAGAGAGAGAGAGAGAATGTTGTTAAAAACATTTTCTTACCATTCTTGCCTGGTTTTCCAAATAAATAATTTAAACAAGATACATTTACTTAAAAAAAGCAAACTGTTGTACAATAATAGTTGTTTATAAGACTTGTTTTCAGAGATTGTATTTCTTGTAGCCCACTGGCAAATATATTTCCTGTGTTAAGCACAAACTCTCTCGGTTTTTATAGCTATTTGTTTTGAGGTTTTAAAGCCTGAAACCCAAATTCAGATTCTCCAAGTTAAAGCTTTAGACTTTACATCCACAGCGTTAGATTGGTTTCGGCCTGCAGAGGGTTCAGTCCTTATTCATTACGTCTAGTTTGGAAGCCCAAGCGTCAGTCTCTTTCTCTCTCTGTGTCGGTCGTTCTTTCTTTGCAACAGGCGCCTGTTGGCTGAAGAACAGCTGCTTTGCACAGCGGGTCTCTGACTGACTGTCAAACAGGTGGGCAGGAGAACAGACTCACCTGAACACTTAAAGACTAGATCTAATTGTGACAGGACACCTATAACCTGCTGTCTGGTGCCAGCAGAGGTGTGAACATGAGATTTTAGCTCCGTCCCAAAACTTAGTAAGCTGCCTACACAGACAGCATTCTAGCCATCATGACACCTGATTTATTTGGAATGTAGGTAGCAACTCTGGGCCTCAAAAGGTAAATGTGATTAATTTTGGTGAAGTTTGGCATTAAACCATAAAACTACAAAGAAAAAACCTTTCACTAAATTTAGCCTTTTTCATTGTTACTTATCTCTATTAAATAAAATGTGTACATTTATACAATACGTATTACTTCTGTTTTTTCCACAATGCATCATGGGATTGATTTGCAAAGCTGCCTTGGAACACATAAAGATGTACTAAGATGCATCACAATTCAAATTCCAGTTTTTCTGTCATGAGAATTTAAACACAGCCTCCTAGTTTTAAAGTGAATGTGTACAAAAGTTAAACAGCAACACAGAAACATGAGAGAATGAGACACAAAATCGAGGACGTTGAAACGGACGCTTTGCAGTAAACTCCACCAAGCGTGTCAAGGGAAGGATGCTGCTGGCCTGTTGCCATGGAGACCAAATCCGGGGGTAACAAGGAAGCAGCAGGATCAGGGGTCTCACCTTTGTTTTGGGCCGGGTTGTCAATGCTGAAGTCTCCGTTCCAGATGACTGTCAGATCCACTGGGAGGCTACTCATCTCCATCCCATCATACGAATACTGTAGCCATGGGAACAGAGTCAGAGAGAGAGAGAGAGAGAGAGAGAGAGAGAGAGAGAGAGCACATTTACTAGTTGTGTTCAGCAGTAAGAGCACTTTTATCATTCATGGCAGGTTCATCCTCAGGTAAGTCATCACAGCGCTGCAGTCTCCACACTACTGGGACAACAAGCAGACACAAACTAAGTATTCAGAACAGAATGCACTTGTGACTAAAACAGAGCGCTCTCTAAACAAACCCGTGCTTTTATTGCATCTTTTTTGGTTGCTTTAAATTCTGCACCTTGTTTCTGCGAGTCCCCTGGAGTGAACAGACAAATACACGCTCAAACGTTTCTGGAAATCTGCTCATACCCCCACACACACACTTACTGATGTGTTCTGGCACTGCACGCTGGAGCTGTTGAAGCGGAGAGCGGGAACTCTCTGTTCCACGCCCTGTATGGTGAGCACACACTCGTACCCGCGCTGGCCCGACTGCGGCTGAGGCAGGTTCTTGGCTCGCAGGGTGATGGGCTTTACCACATTCACCGGGACCAAGATATGATCCGCCGGCAGCAGCTGAGGACATTCCTGTGAGGAGAAACACGGATATAACTTAAGTTTACTGAAGTATCAGAAGAACATTGATTTTTGAGTAATCTGCACTCATGACAGGGCGTCACAGTCATGTAAACAATTATTCTTTATCTTCAATATTGATATTTTAGATCATTGTATCAATATTTTGGGCATATCTGTGCACAATAAATGTGTACATTTATATAATTTGTTAAAACTAAATTCTTGAAGAACTAAATTAGCAAGTCTTAATGGGTTCAAATAGACTAAATCTAGCTTTATTCAGATATCACATCAATATAACAATATATATTACAAGTTTTAATTTGCCTGACAGAGCTTGTTGTGTTGTATGCTAATCCCTTGTTTTGCCCATTCTTAAGCCTGTCAAAAACCACCTAATCTTTCTCCTCAGAGTGTTTCTTTCAGTTTGAGCCTGATCTGAGCTCAAGATTAAAACGTGTGGAGGCTCATGGGCGTGGGTCCCATTCCTAACATCAGAATCCATCTCGACTGCTCCTTGGGCGGAAGGGATGGACCAGTAATGATGGTCTGAAACTCATTAGCATAGCCGGATTGCTCCAGGGCACAGTTTAAAAAAGCCATTACAGATAATTTGAGAGGCTATCTACCAAAAGAAAAAAGCGACTGCCGCTAATTCAAACAGACAAAAAGATGTAATTTCAGAGACAGAAAGAGAGAGAGGTTAGAGAACTCTTTAGCAAGGTTTAGCAAGTATTTTATACGTTCCAAACTAAACTCTGTAATACTGATGTAACGTTGTCTTTCCTGCACTGAGACAGAAACTATTGAGGGGCTGCAAAGTGGTATTTATGCAGTTCTGTGTATTCAAAGGGCTCAGGCAGCCTTCGTAAAATGAATACAAACTGAGGCGCTATCTGGACCGAAGCGGTCATGGAATGCAGATTGAATACTGAGAGTGAATACTGAGATGTGCAGCGGTTGGGTGTTTTGTATGCGCTTACGTGCTAAGCTAGGTTCTTAAGCATGCAACTCAACCTTGCTCTTGTCTTGATATGTTTGTAGAAGATGCTGTGCATTTGTCCAGCTTTTAACCACAAATAACCTTCATGAACCTCATGAACATGCCAATCTAGACAGGAATTAATGCTTTTTCTTGACATGCAAAACACAAACACACCCCTAACAGCACACGCTCACCCGACTTGAACTTCCGCCCTCATTTTTTCACCCGTGCAGTTCCTGATATTAAAGCCATCAGGGAAGAACTCTCTGTCAGGCTGTAAAAGCTACAAGCGTGCAGCTGAGAGCCGCCCCACAGTGACCCAACTTTTAGCCCATGTCACTAAATCCACATTTAGAACCTTCATAATAGCTCTGTGGGCCCTCATGCTCTACTGGGCCCGGGGCCCAATGCGTCTCTGGGGCCTAAAAGTTCATCATCTAGCCTTTCCTGAAACCTCCTCCATGGATTTATCTCTCTATTATACTGATATAATGTGTACATGTTTATTGGTAAAGGACCTGGTCGTAAATAAGACATGGCAAGGGAAAACCGCCCACTATAGCTCTACTATTTCCCAGCATTCACAGCCGGTTCTCTGGCTAGGCTGCCCTGCCTCTTTTAGGAGGGTGTCTAGCCGGCCACCCTCTCTCTACATCTCTTATTGACAGATGAGCAGTGCCTCAATGGCAGCTTTATGTGGAGGGTGATTGACTCCAAGCATAACAACAGTATAATTGAAGGCTGGAAAACTCTAATATGGAGTCTTCAGAGACGCTGTGCTGCTGGAGTCGTTTTTGTCAGGCCGGGTTATTAAGCCTTTACAAGGAGGATGTGGGGAAAGAAGGATGAGAGATAGACACAGCAAAGAGAGAGAGAGAGAGAGAGAGAGAGAGGAGGCAAGAAAATAAAGGAAACAATAATGTCCACCATAATGACTCATGTCTAATAATCTAATATAAAAACGGTGTAATGAAAAATTTCAAGCGAGCTTCTTTGATAACCAAGCGCATACTTAGCCGCTACAATTTCTCAGCAGAATGGCTCTCAGCAGAGTCATTAGTTGGAAAATAAAATACATTCATAAATACATTTATTTCAAATGCTCTAGCACACCATTTTTTTTTCCTTTTCGCCCACCACAGCACGCACTGCATTGTGGGAAATTGCAAGCATCATACTGTACATTGCTTAATCGGATTTTTTTGGAACAGATCAAAGAGGAAAAGCGTCCACACATTGGCATTCGTTTCCTGTTTAAGTCAACCAGTGTCCATTCAGCCTTGTAAAAGCATGATTCCTGTAGCCTCGGGCAAGATACGGCTGGCGAGTCTTACTGGAAGAGTACTGGACTCTAATACAGAGACAGTTATGCAAAATGCATCCGTGAGACAAATGACTCGACGCTGTGGTTTTCGTGCTCGTCCGTGACGCATGTCAAATCTGACAGGAAAATGCCCGAGGCGGCTCATTTGAGAGCGAAAACAAAGCAGGATTTGATTAAAAAAGGGAAATTATTATTAAAAATGGGCATTTTACAGATAAAAGAGGCACTTGAGAGTGTGTTTACAGTCTCTGTTTGGGCACGAGACGCCCGAAGGCGAGCCGTGGCATAATTATGTGTTTGTCAAAGGGGAACATGGAGTGACACAGGCAGTAAATGACTCCCAATTGTTTACTACCAAGGAGAAAACTCATTCAACTGACTGCAGCTGGATCTCAAGCGTCTCGGCCCGATATAATTAGACTCTAAAGAAAGAGATACTGTAGGTGGGGAATAGATTGAAGTTTAGCACGCACTGAGACAAAGATAGTCATTGACAGTGCTAGCGGAGAGGAAGAACGCCCTGGCACAGAGAACAGAGGGTTCTGCGCTGGCACGGACTGATAGATCCATAATTAGAGCTGTTTGAGTGTGTGCGCGTACCGGTGGCGTTCAGTCGGGTGGAAGATAAAACGGCTAATTCTCTCGCCGTGTGTTTGGTGGGTGATTACTGAGGCTTCCCCACACTCCTCTCGTTTTAGCGTGCCTTCCTATCGCCACGGGCGAAAAACACCCCCCTCACACTTCACCTCCCGCGCTCTCTCACCCCTGCCACTTTCTTTTGCTTCATCTGTTTGCTTTCTCTCTCGTTCTTCTTCCTCGCTGGTATTTTCTTCGTTCTTGTCCTCCAGCCCTGATCTGAATGATTTTCAGCTCTGAGTTTGTCCCCTTGGGCTGCGAGCGAGCGAGAGAGAGAGAGAGGTGGTCGTGCGGTTCCGATCTCAGATCCTGATCCAACTCCTGCAATCTGCGGCTCAATTGGGCAAAGCTGGCGGTTGTGGCTGTCAATTAACATCTTAATAAGATAGTGGAGAGTTCAGCGGATCGATTAATTCCTTTTTCTCACACCTCCTTTCTCCACTGGCTAGCTTTCATCTCATCCGCCTTTCTTTGTATTCTGTACTTCAGTATCGTTTGTTTATTTATGTTTAACAACACACACCACCAGTCAAATGTTTGGACCCATTGACTTATTTAATTGACTTAATTATTATCACTATATGCCACATTAAGTCCCGTAGCTCAATTTAGCATAATGCTTGCAACATCAAGGTCATGGATTCGAATTCCACTCTAAACACACTGTAAATCATTTGAAATTTAAATGCTTATCAAATAAATAAATGTAAATGTAGTCACCAGATTTAAAATGTTTACGAACTAAACTACAACATATCTGACATATGTGAACATATAAACAACATAAAACATATAAACATACATGAACAAAAAACATACATAAGCAAATTTAATATAAGCTTTCATATCAAAACATTATTTGAGATTATGGAAAAAAATGTAACCCAAATTTACATACTAACAACAGATCCACTGACTGAGATGCGTTTATTATTAAAAATATCAAGCCACAGTTTTACATTGCTTGCATGTAACACATGGTAAAACAGGCATTTGTGGCTCATAATAGGTTGTGTAAAGTCAAACCATAGCTGAGCTTTTTATTGAAGTGTTGTGAGCGTCTGGGTCAGGCCAGTGTGTGTTTAGTCATGCAGTGTTACGCCAGAGGCCATGAGTGAGATATGAGAGAGCGACACAGCCACACACTGACAGGATTTAACACAAGCTCTAGTGCTATACACACTGTAGAGAGAGAGGAATAAAGACCCATATCGTCTCAGTCATTTATTCCCCACCAGTGGTACATTTGCCCCAGAGGCACCCAAGAAGGCTCCAGATTTGCTTTGTTAAATCAGTGAAATAGAAACGATAACTTCAAAGTAAAAATATTGGGGCTTTTAAAAAAGAACTGCAATATAATGACAGTTAATCCTGTGATTTTCTTTTTGTAATTAGCAGCTTAACACATTCAGTTACTTTTTAAGGAAAGAAAACAAACTGTTTTGTCATGTTGTGTAAATAACAAAGTGGGATACACACACACGTGCACACACACACACTTTATATGTACAACATATATACATGTGTATATATATTGTACATATAAAGAATGTGTGTGTGTGTGTTATATAGTTTCAGTGCATGTATGTGCCACTGAATCTATATAACAGGATAAAACTAATACACCCTTTGCGCTGCATAATTTATAGTGCTGAACAGACCAATCTAATATAAATGACCAGCTGAGCAAACCAACTGAGAAGTGAGAAATGATTTACATTTGAATTTTTGGCACCAAACATAATTCCTTTGTTGTTGTTGTTAAACAAAAAAGTGTTATGCAAATTGAAAGACGATAATGAAATGAGAAACCAGGCCGTTCAGGGGGGGGCTGTCAGATTCAATGTGAGAGACTGTGAAAGGCAGACGTATTGTTGTTCAGTCTTGGAAAAGGCGGCATTGCGATGCTGTTGCACGTTTTGTTTGGTGTACTACTTCTTCGGTGGTTTTCGAACACATACTGACTGCAGGGGGGGCGGGTTTTTCACTTCCTCAACTGCTCACAGACCAGCCTGAATTATTCAGATCATCCTCAACAATCCCTTAATTGGTATAAAACACACAAAAATCGTCTTCGGAAGGTCAGCGCGAAAGGTCGTCTCGTTTTTCCACGAGCAAAGACGACTCGTCAGCGTCAACTCAGAGGATTTGCACAGTAAACATCCACGGTCATTAATTCTAAGCCCCCAGATTTGGAAAACGGATCGGAGACCTCTGGTACAAAGGGGTAATGAAATCCAAATTAAACTCGTTAACCAGACAAAATATCTGCCTTAAAACAAAAATCAAACAAAAACATCCAGTGAAAATGTCATTAACTTGTGCTAATATTCGGTCGTGGCTTTGTGCCGTTGTCGCTAGGCACACAATAGACAATCCTAATATTAACCTGGTCAATATTGACTGCGTGGCCATTTGATAATTGAAACGCCGGCTGGCAGCCCGAGAAACATTCTGTTAAGAGATGCTAATGAATGCTAAATGACGAGGCTACGCAATTGTGTGGCTAAAACACACATCCTCAGGGGGACAGAAGTCCTCATGGTTCACTATGCATTTTAAAGCTAAGCACACGTATGCTATCATGCTAGCCGATGAATGCTTTTCAGATGTGCAATGCAAGAGAAGCAAACATGCTTCTAA
>JBAJNP010011531.1:0-14634 GCA_036877545.1 Yasuhikotakia modesta | reverse complement strand
AATGAACACAGAGAAATAATAATAATGAACACAGAGAAATAATAATGAACACAGAGAAATCTTAATAATGAACACAGAGAAATAATAATGAACACAGAGAAATAATAATGAACACAGAGAAATAATAATAATGAACACAGAGAAATCTTAAAAATGAACACAGGGAAATTTTCACTACACAATGTAAATGTGGATCAGGTGTAAGCAGGTGTCTCCTGACCAGAAACAGATCATGTTTTATGTCAATAGTATAACAGTATAAAAGACTTCTCTCATGTAAAGCTCATCAGGGCTCATGTCCTGAAAGTGTGGTCTCCTGAGATCTCTTCTTCTCTTCAGAAAGCAGTCTCACCCCTCACCACTTTGCTTTAATTTGCCTGCTGCTTTAATGTCCGCTTGCTCGCTCGCTCACTCTCTTTCTTCCTTACTCACTCTCTTGCTTTCTCGCTCTCTCACTCATTCCCTCCCTCCCTCTCTCGCTCACTCCCTCCCTCCCTCACTCCCTCACTCACTCACTCACTAAGCTGCAAGGGACGGTATTATTATTGTTATATTAATGTGACATTAATCGCTTTTACTTTCTCACTCCATTAAATGTGCTCTATCTCTGTGGGAGGCCAGCCAGATGGTTTATCACTGAGGTTGTTGTTAGCACCATTAACACACAACACTGGCCTATACAGCCGCTGTGCCAACGCACTGAAAATGTTCACAGGGCTAATTGAAAAGTAAATGTGCAGGTACAGAGATTTGACAGGAACTATAAGAACCTTTGGGCTAAAATCTTTCAGATCAACATGTTAAAAGAATATTTATGATTTGTCAGTATTGAAGTTACAGGTTGTTCACAACAAGCTTGAAAACTACAAGGATAACAATAACAGAGGAATGAAATTGTGTCCAGCTTAATGATAAAACATTAATTAAACATTGACAGGAAAACAAAGTCGCTCTTCGATCCGAGACATGACATCAGACCTAACAGAAGTAGTAAATAACATTTATACTGTAGTAAAAAGCAACAACTCTCTCAACAGCTGAGACAGCTTCTGTTCTCGTCCTTCTCATCTTGTCCTTTCCTCTTGTGGACTGTTGGACAGCATTAAGATGGTGACACCGTGTTTGGGTCACTGTTCACATTGTGCTACTATTTACTTTTTCTTCCTCTTTTTGCACACACAGATCTGCAGTAATTATGGCAAAAGAACATGTTTGAACATTGGCCATCACTGTACTGACGTTCCTCATGCCATGCTATCACTCAGCCCTTCACGCTCATTTCAGCTTTTTCTGGAGGTGAGGACCAGTGGCCGCTGGAGTGACTTCAGGTGATGTAACAAGAAAAAACACAGAAGAGCTGCTGGGACAAACTGATGATGAAAGCACGCGGTCCTCTGCTGAGAATTCTGCCTGCAGTCCAAACTCTCACATTTACTGCTGGTTGTTCCCTGAATATAACTGTGTATGTCTTCCCTCAGACACCTGATCTCATTCTGTGATGGCTTCGTCTGTTTCTTTAGGATAACATCCTGCGCTATTCACATCGGATGATGAATATAAAATGAGTTAAAGAAATAGTTTACCCATCATTAACTTCAGATGTTGGTTCTGGCATGTCTCATGACTAGTTGTCATGTGTGGTGTTTCATCTTGAAACATGCAAGAACCAATAAAATTTGAAGGGTAACAAAATGATGGGATAATGTTTATTTATGGGTGAACTATTCCTTTAATCAAAGTGTTCTCATGTGTTGTCAATATAAATGACATCACCATGTACTGCTGATAAGGTTCAATTTATACTTGACTGGAGACAAAACCTTCATCTCATGTTTTCAGCTCATATGCATTAAAACAACAATGAGCAGCACTGAGGTTTCGTGTGCTTGTATGTGAAATACATGATTTTAATGCTCTTGGCATCAGTAAAAAGGAACCAGTCTTCTGTAACCTCTCGTCTTCATTAATGTCTGACTGTTATGTGCAGAGGCAGAACATTAAACTGTTCAAATATCATCAATTAAACAATAAATCAGCTGCAAATAACCAAGTGAACATTTTACAGCTCTAAGTTATAATATTTCCAACTAAATAACTCATTTAATTTAGTGCCTCTTAACAAATGAACTTTCTGTAATGAGTATTTAATTTTAAAACTATTTATGAGGATGTATATGAGATGAAAATGACTGAGGTAATACATCAGTACAGGGACATCAGAACTCTGGGCAGCCGAGTCTTTCATGGGCAGCCGAGTTGATTTTTTCTATATTATATAAACACATCCTCTGTGAAAGGTGCAGGACTGGAACATGTTTGTCCAGTCATTGCATTAAATGTTTCAGAACTGGAATTATTGCATTATCAGGCAACACATGTATGCATTAATACACATTCATTCATATGTGGCAGGAGGCATGAATGACTCACCATCAAGTTATTCCAGGAGTAAAGGACTTTCTTCCTTATATAAAATGATATCCTGGCTCTTCCCAACTTTAAAATAGCAGTAAAGATTTTGAAGCTGTGAAAAGCACCATCATAAAAGTAATCTATACACCTCCAGTGGTAAATAAATGTCTCCTGAACCAACATGATATCTGTGAAAAACCAAATAGTGTGTGGAGCACATTTAGTGACTGAAACAGCACATTTCACATATAAATATCTGTATGAAGAATCGCACAGAACATGGCAGCACTCCAGCTACGTCAAATGAAAGTGACATGTATTTGTCAGTTATGGTTACTCATAACCGAAATGTGCCCTCTGCGTTTAACCCATTCTTTATGAGGAGTGACCACACACTGTAAGTGTGTATGTTTGTGTAAACAGACACCCAGGGGGTGCCTGCTGGTGCTGGAATCGAACCAGCAACCTACTGATTACAAGCCTGACTCCTTAACCAGTAGACCACAATGAATAAGATTCAGTTTAGAGAGCATTTATTTCACCCCTGAACTTAAAAATATAATTTTTCAGTGGGCATATCCTTTTTTAATATACAGGAAAGGATTCTTAGTTTGCTTTGTTTGAGTGGTTTGGAGTGGTGTACTGTACAGAGACTCTGGGTGACACACGTTTACTGTAAGACACACGTTTACTGTAAGACACACATTTACTGTAAGACACACGTTTACTGTAAGACACACATTTACTGTGTGACACACATTTACTGTAAGACACACATTTACTGTGTGACACACATTTACTGTAAGACACACGTTTACTGTGTGACACATATTTACTGTAAGACACACGTTTACTGTGTGACACACGTTTACTGTGTGACACACATTTACTGTAAGACACACATTTACTGTAAGACACACGTTTACTGTAAGACACACATTTACTGTAAGACACACGTTTACTGTGTGACACACATTTACTGTAAGACACACATTTACTGTAAGACACACGTTTACTGTGTGACACACGTTTACTGTAAGACACACGTTTACTGTGTGACACACGTTTACTGTAAGACACACATTTACTGTAAGACACACATTTACTGTAAGACACACGTTTACTGTAAGACACACGTTTACTGTAAGACACACGTTTACTGTGTGACACACATTTACTGTAAGACACACGTTTACTGGGTGACACACGGTTTGATCCAAAGGAACATCAGCTGCTACACATGGATCAGGGTGAAGTTTCATTTATAACCGCTGATCTTCCTCACAGACACATCAGATCAGATCTTCACACATTCAGTGTGAACACAACCCAGATACAGTCCTGACAGAAGCAGTATGTCATGTTTGGCTGGTGTGACAGTGCTGTACTCTTCCTCTGCACGACAGGAGGAAGATCGCCTCTACAGATTCTCCCCTCACAGACGCAGTCAGATCATGGACAGTTTACTGAGAGACCTCTCAGTGTGGAGTTGTGACACTATTCTCCACTCATATGTGTCAGGTGAACAACATCTGGACACTCAAAAACCATTTTCTCAGTAGTTATGTGTAATTGGCTTACATTTAAAAAACATTAGCGTTAAAATGTTATTCTTACATCATTAGTTGAACGTTTTAACAATGTTTAACCAAACAAACAATGTTATTACAACATCTAAAAAAGAGACAATTTGATGTTTTTGACTGAATGGAAATGTTGGGAAACATTTTTACAGGTAAATTAGGTGGACAAAACTGATAACAAAACAATACAGCATTTATTCCTAAACCAGCCTCATGCTGTGAACTTTACAACATTAATAATGGTACTGCAGCTTCAGCATGATCCGACTGTGACGCGGGATCTGGGGACTGTTGATCCATCAGCGCCAGCTGGTCACAACGGGTAGTCAGGCAGGCTTGGTCGACGACGGCAAACTCGTGTGTAAGGGGTAACCCGAAAGGGGAAGTCAAAATCCAGGCAAAGGGGGTTGAGGGCAGGCAGCAATCCAACAGGGGCAATCCAGGAAAACGAAGCAATAGGGTCGGGGCAACTAACAAATGATCACACGAGATAGACAGTCCAGGGTCGACAACAAAAGGCAAGCTGTGGAGAAAAACGCTCGAAATTGTATGCATTAGCAGAGGCAAAACTTCACGAGGAAGCAGACTTGGGAGTTCTTGGGAGTTCGTGACAAGATGGCCGACCGGGGCGGAAACGGAAGCGGGGGATTCTGGGAGATGAAGTGCTCAGTATTCAGGAGATGGTTCGCGCCGGTGTCGTGACAGAGCCCCCCCCCCGGGAGCGACTCCTGGCGCGAGGAGGTCTTCTGCCACGGGGTCTGCCTCGAGGTCTGGGAGCTGGCCGGTCCGGATGACTCTGATAGAACTCCTGGGTGAGCGAGGGGTCCAAGATGTCCTCAGCCGGGACTCCTCCAGACCGTAATCCTCCCAGTTGATGAGGTACTGGAGGCGACCCCGGTGGCGGCGGGAATCGAGGATGGATCTGACTCGGTAGGCCTCCTCGCCTTCGATGATCAGGGGGGGAGGCCCTGGTGGTACGGTCTTGTCCTGGTCCTCCTCCCCTCTCGGGCCAGCAGCGGGTTTGAGCAGGGAAACATGGAATGTGGGAGAAACACGAAAATGGTTAGGGAGTTGTAACCGGAAGGAAACAGGGGTGATCTGTTGTAGAATTTGAAAAGGACCAACATACCTGGCACTCAACTTCTGGCAGGGCTGGCACAGCCGGAGATCCCTTGTGGACAACCACACCCATTGACCCGGGGTGTAAGGAGGGTGTGGTCGTTGCTGCCAATCGGCCTGGGTCTGGGTGCGACGAACCGCCCGTTGTAGATGAACGTGGGCCGAGTCCCAGGTTTCCTCACTCCGCTGCATCCAGGTGTCGACTGCGGGGAGATCGGTGGGCTCACCTGACCAGGGGAAGAGAGGCAGTTGGAAGCCCAAGACGCACTGGAAAGGGGTTAGGTTGGTGGAGGGCTTGCGGAGTGAGTTCTGGACATACTTGTCCCACAGGAGGAAGCGGCTCCAATCGTTCTGGTTGGCATGGCAGTAGGTCCACAGGAAACGGGTAAGCTCCTGATTCAGCCTCTCGACCTGGCCGTTGGATTGAGGGTGGTACCCGGACGAGAGACTGACGTTGACTCCAAGGAGGCGGAAGAAGGTTGCCCAGACGTGGGATGTAAACTGGGGGTCAGACACAATGTCCTCAGGGAGGCACAGGTTACTGGTTCGGGCTCATGCTGGCGGGATAGGGCATCTGCTTTAGTATTTTGAGAGCCGGGCCGGTAGGTGACGGTGAACTGGAACTGTGTGAAGAAGAGAGCCCAGCGGGCTTGACGATGATTCAGGCGGCGGGCAGAGCGTAGATATTCCAGATTACGGTAATCCGTGAGAACTGTGAAAGGTACTTTAGCCCCCTCCAGCCAGTGACGCCATTCCTTGAGGGCCAGTTTGATGGCCAAGAGCTCTCGGTTACCCACGTCATAATTCCGCTTGGCCGAGGAGAGCTTATGCGAGTAAAACGCACATGGGTAGAGTTTAGGTGGTTCGCCCTGACGTTGTGACAAAACGGCCCCTACGCCCGTGCTGGAAGCATCCACCTCCACAATGAATTCCCAGTCGGGGTCCGGGTGATGGAGAATAGGAGTCATAGCGAATCGATTCCTGAGGTCGTGGAAGGCAGACAGGGCGGTGGAGTCCCAGTGGAGGCGATGAGCTCCCTTCTTGACCATGGAAGTGAGTGGCGCGGATACCTGATTGAAGTTGCGGATGAATCGGCGGTAAAAGTTGGCAAACCCCAGGAAGCGTTGTAGTTCCTTTAAGGTGGAAGGGCGCGGCCAGTTGAGAACGGCCTCGACCTTCCTGTCGTCCATGGCTACCCCCTCGAGCTGATGACATATCCCAGGAAGGAGGTCTGACTCTGGTGGAACTGGCACTTTTCTAGTTTGGCGTAAAGCTTATGTTCGATAAGCCGCTGAAGGATGCGACGGACGTGCCCGACGTGATCCTGGAGATTCTCAGAGAAGATCAGGATGTCGTCGATGTACACGATGACCCACTTATTCAACATGTCCCAGAAGATGTCGTTGGCAGGCAGCAATCCAACAGGGACAATCCAGGAAAACAAAGCAATAGGGTCGGGGCAACTAACAAACGATCACACGAGATAGACAGTCCAGGGTCAACAACAAAAGGCAAGCCGTGGAGAAAAACGCTCAGAATTGTATGCATTAGCAGAGGCAAAACTTCGCGAGGAAGCAGACAAAATGGCGGCTATTTATAGTTCGGGAGTTCGTGACAAGATGGCCGACCGGGGCGGAAACGGAAGGGAGTGCCGGAGCGGGGAATTCTGGGAGATGAAGTGCTCAGTATTCAGGAGATGGTTCATGCCGCTGGTGATCAGAGGGAGCCACGGAGACCGGCGTCGTGACACTGACAATCTGTGGCTGTTGTAACAAGCATGTCATTTGTCAGTGTTTTTGAGGTACCTGGACTCACAACGAGATGTTCTGATGTCATGGATTCCTGAGGCAGATGAGCTGAAGTGAGTAAAAGTGGAGTGAGACTGATTTGATTACTCACATCTGACACTTATACTGTCAGTCCTTACAATGCTGTTGTTTCTTTTTAGGAACTAAAGAGTTTAAATCATCTGTGGGATGGAAAAACATTTAGAACCACTTTTAAGACAGTAAATGCTTCTGGAACTTAATATTTCAGACTTCCAGACACAAAACATTCATTTGTCCAATAATATAATATATTATAAATAAAATGTTAATGCTAGTGTTTATTTTATGTGTACAATTATCAAATACCATTATTTACCAATCAAAAGCAGCATCCACCAGCAGCAGAGTCTGTTACTGATGATGTCATACTGGACCTCAGATCGATGTGACAGTCTGATACACGCACCAGCAGCAGAGTCCATTACTGATGATGTCATACTGGACCTCAGATCGATGCGTCACAGTCTGATACACGCACCAGCAGCAGAGTCCATTACTGATGATGTCATACTGGACCTCAGATCGATGTGACACAGTCTGATACACGCACCAGTAGCAGAGTCCGTTACTGATGATGTCATACTGGACCTCAGATCGATGTGACAGTCTGATACACGCACCAGCAGCAGAGTCCATTACTGATGATGTCATACTGGACCTCAGATCGATGTGTCACAGTCTGATACACGCACCAGCAGCAGAGACCGTTACTGATGATGTCATACTGGACCTCAGATTGATGTGACATTGGACCTCTGGTGTCCCTGCAGACAGCTGTCAGGTGTCTCTTGCGCTCATTTCACACTGTCAGGACAATATTGTTGGTATTATTGTATATAACTCATTTATTTCAGCCAAGGTCTCTAGATATAAATAAGAGGAAATATTACTGAAGCATTTTAACTGCATGAGAAACCTTGAAGGCTGTAACTCCGCCTAACATCACTGAAGAGACGCATACAGAATTACATCCAACCATTAAAACTGACTTCATTTTGACATAAGCTGATTGTGGTGATTGGGTTTTTAAAAGGTAGAAAAATATGTTTCCACCTCTGAAATCATTTTCCATTTTTGCTGACATCACAAATCTTAAATTATTCATTTCTTTATGTCCTTTATTATCAGTGCATTATTATTATCAGTGCATTATTATCAGCGCATTATTATTATCAGTGCATTATTATTAGAGCATTATTATCAGTGCATTATTATCAGCGCATTATTATTATCAGTGCATTATTATTAGAGCATTATTATCAGTGCATTATTATCAGAGCATTATTATCAGTACATTATTATTATCAGAGCATTATTATTATCAGTACATTATTATCAGTGCATTATTATCAGAGCATTATTATCAGAGCATTATTATTATCAGTACATTATTATCAGAGCATTATTATCAGTACATTATTATCAGAGCATTATTATCAGTACATTATTATCAGAGCATTATTATCAGAGCATTATTATCAGTACATTATTATCAGTGCATTATTATTATCAGTACATTATTATCAGTGCATTATTATCAGTGTATTATTATCAGAGCATTATTATCAGAGCATTATTATCAGAGCATTATTATCAGAGCATTATTATCAGTACATTATTATCAGAGCATTATTATCAGAGCATTATTATCAGTGTATTATTATCAGTGCATTATTATTATCAGTACATTATTATCAGAGCATTATTATCAGTGTATTATTATCAGTGCATTATTATTATCAGTACATTATTATCAGAGCATTATTATTATCAGTGAATTATTATCAGTGCATTATTATTATCAGTGTATTATTATCAGTGCATTATTATCAGTGCATTATTATTATCAGTACATTATTATCAGTGCATTATTATTATCAGTGTATTATTATCAGTGCATTATTATTATCAGTACATTATTATCAGTGCATTATTATTATCAGTGTATTATTATCAGTGCATTATTATCAGAGCATTATTATTATCAGTGAATTATTATCAGTGCATTATTATTATCAGTACATTATTATCAGAGCATTATTATTATCAGTGTATTATTATCAGTGCATTATTATTATCAGTACATTATTATCAGAGCATTATTATCAGTACATTATTATCAGAGCATTATTATCAGAGCATTATTATTATCAGTACATTATTATCAGAGCATTATTATCAGTACATTATTATCAGAGCATTATTATTATCAGTACATTATTATTAGAGCATTATTTTCAGAGCATTATTATCAGAGCATTATTATCAGTGTATTATTATCAGTGCATTATTATTATCAGTACATTATTATCAGAGCATTATTATCAGTACATTATTATCAGTACATTATTATCAGTACATTATTATCAGAGCATTATTATCAGTACATTATTATCAGAGCATTATTATCAGTGCATTATTAACAGTGCATTATTATCAGTACATTATTATCAGTGCATTATTATCAGTGTATTATTATCAGTACATTATTATCAGAGCATTATTATCAGTACATTATTATCAGTACATTATTATCAGTGTATTATTATCAGTGCATTATTATTATCAGTACATTATTATCAGAGCATTATTATCAGTGCATTATTATTATCAGTACATTATTATCAGAGCATTATTATCAGTACATTATTATCAGAGCATTATTATCAGTGCATTATTATCAGTACATTATTATCAGTACATTATTATCAGAGCATTATTATCAGAGCATTATTATCAGTACATTATTATCAGAGCATTATTATCAGTACATTATTATCAGAGCATTATTATCAGAGCATTATTATCAGAGCATTATTATCAGTGCATTATTATTATCAGTGAATTATTATCAGTGCATTATTATCAGAGCATTGGTACAGCACATGCTGATCTGTGGCTGCTAACACCATCCAAACTGCAGACTGGTACTGTTATAAATAATTGTCTTTTCTCCTTTACTTAACAGACTGCACTGCCCCAAGTGTGTAAGAACAGCACAATTCACTGCAGTCCCCTGAAGCAAAATGACTTAATTTAGTTCTCTATGGAAATCTAATTAGAATAATGCAGGGAGACTGTTCACTGTCCAGCCCCTGCACTGTTTCACAGACACCTCACCTGTGGTGTCAAACACACACATCAACACACATACACACAGACACAATAAAACCTCCAGGGGCTTTTATTCCACAAGCCTGTAAAGTTTCACCAGACACACACACACACACAAACGGGCATCTAATATCCACAAATATTAGGTGTCACAACAACGTCATACTAGCAACACATCAGCCATAAACAAAATGCCAGACTTTACCAAAGGACCAGTTCTTCTTAAAATGTTCATTTACTGGCCCTGCTGTTGGTCCAAACCCTCCAAACCAGTTTTTCTTCAGTGTTACAGCGGATTGTTCTGCACTAACTCCTGGTTCATCGTTCACTTCTTCTGTGTTTCATTCACAGCTGAGCTCATCTGATTGTATCTGCATAGAATAAAATGCAGTGTTGTGTAAATGTGTAACAGTGTTATTGTCCTGTTGTGGTTCAGTGCTCCTGTTCGCCTGTTGTCTTACACCCCCGAAACAGCCATAATAATCCATCTGGAGTCACTTTGTTGGTGTGATTGATATTTTGGTGGGAAATCTATGCTCCAGACGTTCTCAATTAGCCATGTGGTGACACTGCTAATTCTCTTGAAAAGAGTCCCCAAAATGGCTGCCAATATGTGCTCTTCAGCGACACAAATTCATTACAGCAATGTAGTGCTGCCATTGATCCGTGTGTGAATGTGATGGGCTTTTCTTTGTTGTGCGGTGACAGACTGATATTGTGAGAGACACTTGAGACCCGTTTACAGCGTGATAAAGCTCTCCAGTATTAAACAGTTGTTCTCTTGACCGTTGTAAAAGCAGTTTTTAAACCTTCGCTGGGGCTGTTGTTGCTCCAGATGATGAACCAGGTGGTGTCCTGCAGAACATACTTTTACATTTTTTAAAGAAAAGCATAATTTTAAACATGTTTTTAAAATCTCCTCATGCACTAAATTCACAGAGACCCAAAAGTGACTTTTTCAGTTTCAATCAAATGTTGCATTTAATGGTTCCACAGTTACTAACAATAACAAAATTAAACATATTAACAAATATAATAGAACAATATTTTATCACATCAAATACTTGTTTGTGTTTTTAAACGAATATAAAAATGTATATCTTCCACTCTCACACTTCACAACCTGGCCAGAAAATCACAGTTGATACTAGTTAGTGATACCAGAGTCACTATCAGGTTAGCAAAAGGTGAGCACAGGTTAAGAGTGGAAGATTATCACAGTATCTGTGCAGGTAAACTGCAAAGCAAAGCCACACAAGGCAAGTCTTCAGTCTTCACATAAAACTGATAATGGTGCTGTATGCAGGGAAGGGAGCGGAGACTGTGATTTTACATGGATGTCACTACACTCAAAGCTTTTGTGAGGTAACATTCAATGACTCGGCATGTTTTACATTAAACAGAACATTTGTGTTGTAACTGTATGTAGCTTTTACTATGATTATAATTCAGTTTAATTAGGACAAATTTATGTCATTACCACCAGCAAATATATTTTATTTTAAAATAATATATTTATAAAATCCATTAATAATTGACCATTTATTAATAATTAAATGGTAATATTATATAATATTATATATATTCATGTGTATATAACATATATTTAATTTTCCTTAGTTTGAATTTCAGGTTTCTTCAATTAAAATTTCAATTGTCAGATTATTATAAATTAAATATAAATTATTATATTATATTATTATTATTACTATAATGTTTACAGAGTAACTGGACAGGATGAGTTGTGTGGTGTGTTTAGTGTGCTGTGTGATGTGGGTATGGCTGGATGACCCTAAAACAAACTGAGTGAGATCTATTGTAATGAACCATGAACTATTGTGATTTTAACACAATATTTTAACACCATACATTGTGAAGATTTTTAATTGTAATTTTTTTTTCATTTCATTAATGTTTTAATTGATCTTAGTATTTTGCTGTAAAGCTGCTTTGAAGCAGCATAACATTGTAAAAAGTCCTATATAAATAAAACTGACTGGAATGAACCAATCCTCAGATTTGATCTGATTCATGACTAAGAGAAAAGTTAGGATCTTGACTCTCCTCAGAAAATAGTTCAGATGCCATAGATCTAAAAGCGTTCTGTAGCCCTGCTGCTGAGCCGAACACAAACCCACAGAGACATTTGGAAAAGCCTTTTGTCTATAAACTGATTATTAAATAATTTGTGTTCACTGGAAATGAACGTATCATAAAACAAAGACTGATTTCCTGAGGGCTCTGTGAAGGTGTGAAACATCAGAGAAGACTTCAGATGAGTTCTGCTTTGACCCCCAGCAAGAGTAACCTAACCCAGACAATAAGGGCTGAGAGGACAGAGACCATCTCAAGCCTCTCCGGTGGGTCTCTCTGTGGTCCTTATGAGTTCAAGTGCCGCTGTGATCGCAGGCGCGAACCGCAGGGAACTTACGTTGTCAAATCTCTGCATGCTTGTGTTTATGAACACAGCTGGAATTAGCCAAAAGAGCTACATTTTTACTTCAGATACCATGGGTATGGTTGCTGTAGCAAAACTAAGGTTCATTTGTGAGTTACATTTTATTATGGTTTTGTTGTAAACTGTATTAAAACTATGGGTAATTTTTGGTGGACAAAAGGGGAAGTTTACCATTACAGCTGTTTCAGTGGTAGATTAGCAGAGATTGTCATCTGTCAGTAGACAGACATATGCTCAGACAGATAGACATACGAGACTCAGTGCTGTCGCTGAGATTCGCAGCTGCTCTCACATGCACCGCCGAGACCGAGAGCTTATTTATTTACAGCGTGTTTTGTGCTCGTCTCATAACACTGTAAATTACTGTCTGCTCAAGGTTTCTTCCTCACGCGTGTGAGTGGAGACGGCTGCTGAGGGAACATAAAGTATATGACAGAAGACATTTAATTCAGCAATCACATATGATCTGTATATATCACGCATTAAAGGTCATATATTAAATACAAAATCACAATATTCATATCAGAGTGCATAATCACCCTCTTTATCACCACACTTCAGATTTCAGCTCACTTCAGCTCACTGTTTTAAACAGCTTTACATAACATAAAAACACAGAAAAAGAAAATGATGAGACATACGTACAGTATAATTGCAATTTGTATTGTTCATTATAAGATATTAATAATAGTATATTATCAAAAAATTATAGTATATTAATACAACTAATAACTAGATCTGGCTTGATAAAGTCAGAAATAGAATATAATGCTTTGAACTTTATTTCTGATGTCCTCTAACACAGAGGTTTTAAAATTCTGTATGTTTAGTGCTTTGAGATATTCCTCACATAACATTGTGTGTGTTCTGGTCATCAGAAATGATCAGAATTTTGATTTCTTAGTTTATTTTTATGGTCCACCGTAAGAGCTTGAGCAGAAGAGAATCTCCTGATATGCTGTAGTCGGAAAGATCTTCACTCTAATGGCAAACAAGTGCTTTTCTCTTAAGGCCAGATTTTTAACCTTTGGTTGACATGCAGAAAAGGTCGAGTCTATCCATGCTGACCATTTCCTCCCGGCACAAAACACACACCTGATGCCACACTCCACCCACCTGTGCGGCGTATACCAACAGCAAGCACTTATCATTTGGTTGGTGTCAGGTAAAAAGTATCAGGTAAAAAGCACTATATAAAGTTTTCCTGTAAGACTGATGGGTAAATAAACAACAGCTGCGGTTATATTCTGCATCCCTGAAACTCTCCAGCAGAAACTCTGACAGTGTTTCATTCTGTTACAGCTGCTCTCCTTCAGTTCTAAACTTCAGCGCTTTAAGCACAGGGAACAGTGCGGATGTGTTCCAGTTCAGTCTCCCAATCCACACTCACATACAATTCTTACCCCGGCCAGCGCAGGTGTGTTGGGAAACATTATCATCATCTGTGCAGAAAACAGCGTAAAACAGTGTTAATCGCTATAAACACTATAACAACAGATACTGCCAATATAACTGCTAAAATTAACCTCTTACCAAGATAATCTAATAAATGTTCAAATAATGAATGCATAGAAACATTGGGTGACCGTAAAACTGATTTGTATTGTTATTTTTGATGACTGGTCTGAATAGCTAGTTATTGAATAAATGATATTTACAACAAACACTTCTGTGGTGACCTTCTGATGTTTTTATGGAGATTGTTGGAGCGCATTCAGGAATAGTTTTTCATGCAAAAAAAAAAAATAGTTGTGACAATCTTTGTTCTGTTTATTCTGTGTGCATACAGTGTAGGCACATATGTGTACAGTCACACACATAATAATATAGCAGTGTGTAAAGTTTGTGATATTGTTGTAATGTTTGTGGTTGTCAAGCAATGTTGGATTAACACAGAAAGTCAGGTAACACTTTCTATGAAGCCCAAGCTCATAATGATTTATAGCCTCAATGATATATAATTATTTATAAGTACGTATTACTATTCTATAAATATATTTATAAAGACACAACAACAACTATACCACATTATGAAGACATAGTTACATTAATGATACTGTCATTATTACTATAAGTGATACATTTGTTTTTTCAATGTGCATGCTAATAATCCATTATA
>JBAJNP010011530.1:0-14635 GCA_036877545.1 Yasuhikotakia modesta | reverse complement strand
GTGATGTAATGCGTTTAAATTACAATCCTCCAAATGTAGTACAGGAGAATTTGGGAAAAGAAATATGCTTATGCTTTAGTTGTCAAATAAATTTTGGCATAAATAATATTAAAACTGTATTTTCGTTATTGTATTTTGGGGTAAAATGTTATTATGACTCTAAGGTTTTATTTACATAAACCTTTACTACATTGTCATTAAAATGACTGAATCAGCTCTATCTCTGAGCTGTGTAATGGCCAATTGTTGAGTTACATGTTCAATTTAGATTTAACTAAACTGCGGGAAAAGAGTAAGATAACAATCAGCTTGCCAATTTGTACTATTAAAAACACATGATATGTGTGGCATGTGCACTCTGCTGCATGCTGTGTTGTGTGCAAAGATCTCTCCACACCCCTTGCATTTATCAGCTTAGGGGGAGGAGCCTGTCACCTGTTGTTTCAGGTAACCAGGATCAGGTCATGTTTGTGTATCTGTGTGTATTTTGTGTTTATGCCTGTTGTGTGTCTGACTCAGCATATGCAGTAGATGCTCACACCACTCATTACTGTGTGTGTACTCTCAGTCTGTGTGAGAGAGAGAGAAGAAGAAAAAGACAGAACAAAGAAACTAAAAGTGTGGGGGATGGGAGACCTTGCATGCCTGCGTCTCATGGTGTTAAAGTCATGTGTTGCTTCACTGATTTCATTTGGCGGTCGTTGACCCCCTCTGTGAATTTACCTTCCCAAGACTGGCCTCCCAACCTCTAAAATCTAGAACTTGATAAAGCAAATACTCTGCCTTAAAGAAACAGTTCCCTTTTAATATTACAATATTTAATCAAGTTTCTTATTATTTACATACTCATTTAAAATAAGAAGCTGTGGATGTAAATAACAATAAACAACATTATATAATAATATATACTAATAAAACACCAAACCGTGATCATTTACATTTTTTTATTCGGCAGACACTTTTATCCAAAACAACAAACGGTAAATTCAATGTATACATATTTTCCTATCAATACTTGCCTTCCCTGGGAGCAAACCCACAACCTTTGTGCTGCTAACACAATGCTCTACCAGTTGAGCTACAGGAAGAATGTGCATAAAAGTCGTCCATAGCCAATTTCACACCTGCTATCTGGTGAATTACTGTTAGGAGTTCATGTGTGAATAGGATCTTTTAAAATGTACCAGTTAGTGAGTTTAATTTAATATAAGAGAAGTTGTAACATTAGCAGATGGCGTGTGTAAGCAGTCCAGCACACACAACATACCAGTATGACATCACACAGTTTCTCATATTGTGCTACTGATGTGTAAATATTTTACCGGTGAAAAGCTGGAACATCATTGCAAATATTACTCTCTTATATAAGTCTCATGTTTTAAAGGTGTTTGATTATTTCTAAAGGAAAATAACAAAGTCCTGAAAAGGAAACAATATTAGGATATTATTTTCTGAGTTTATCAAAACATAACAACATAGCTGTTTTTTTTAAATAAAGATTTTGTTTAAGAACAAAGTTTTAGTGGAATGTAAAAAGGTTTTCAGATAAACAATTGCTTGATCTGACGTGAACATCTTGAGTAATGCTACACTCGTCTCCATCTCAGGGCAGGTCTTCAGTTCTGCCCCAGGATCCCATTAGCTATTCATAGCACTCAAGGAATGTGGTTTCCCCACCCCATGATTTGTTTGCGCTCTCTTTTTTCCTCCTTTCTCTCCACCCTCAGGCTCATGCTCTGTGTGTGGGGTGTGTGTATGTGTGTGTAGTATGTATGTGCATGTTTGTTTGTGTATTTGTGTGTGTATGTATGTGTGTGTAGTATGTGTGTGCGTGGGGGGGTATGTGTGGGGGGGTGCACTGGGCATGACTGGTGCTTCTTCTGTATATATGTGACGTTCAGTGTTGAATCGGGACAGGTGAGGGTTATGACGCTGTTCTCATTGAAGATGAAGCTGGACTTTGTACACAGTTGAGTTGCTTCAACTAGCTGAGTTAGGAAGCATTACACAATCCACATTTTCATGCTCACTTGAATCACTTCCAGAACAGACGTCTACAACATGATGTTTTGTTTATTAGTTTAGAATTAAGTGATGAATTTTTCAAGATCTTTACATTTGGTGGAAAAGCAAAACTCTGAACGCAGATCAGCTGCTAAAATTGTTCTCAGTATTTACTAAGAAACATTTCGAGTGTTTCTGTGGCATTGCTAGGGTGTTTGTAGCTATATGTTAATTGAACTAACTTACTCTGCATGAAACAATCTCTGCAAACTCTTGCTCAACCGCAGTTGAAAGCAAACTGACCTAAATGAAGCAACATCTACTTGTGTACCATTATGACCTTTCAAAGCTAGAACTGTTTACTGCACATTTTATTGTCAATTAGCATGATGCCAGCATGTTTTAGCATGTGTTAACATGATGCTAGTACGTTTTAGCATCAATTAGCATTATGCCACAATAGTTCAACATAATAGATATATTGTAATATATGTTCAAATATGATACTTGTTGTTATGCAGTTGCTATTGTGCTCCTAATTGTTGTTAGGGTGTGGCTGGGAAGTTGCCAGGGAAATTCCAAAGTTCATTAACAGCCCAAATCATATAAGCCCTCTACATGTTTCTACAACAGTATATTTTTTAAATGGAAATTTTCCCCTTTCATACGTCCTAAAACACTGTACACCTGATCCATATTAAATGCCCTAAAGTTTCTCATAGAATAATAACTTTCTCATGCCAACATAATTAGTTTATTAGTGGGTTTTACATATTTAATGAATTCGCTCTGTCACACACTGACATATAAAATGAGGCAGGCTGTCACAACAGCATATGCATGTTAACAAGGCCTGAGTTTTAGTGAGTTTCTGAACACAGACAAATGTTTGTGTAAAAGTTAAACTAGCTAGTTAAACATCTCTTAGATATTAAATAAAGTTATTATCTCAGCAGCATGACAATGTCAAAGGTTTTGTGTTTGAAAGTTTGAAATGTTTTCTTGTTGAGGTTAATGTCTCAGAATAGTTTTTATTCCTGCTAATAAAGTGAAGTAGTGACTGTGCTGCAGATCTTATGTACAGAAAGCCACCGAGACTGAACTGCAGTGGGTGCAGGCTGCCACTGAGCACGTGCAGTAAGCATCCATGCTTCTGCTGGGCGAGACAGCATGATAAAGAGAATGACACGTGAGGAGGAGTTGCCCTGAGAGGGGGAGGAGAAGGTGAACAGTGTAAGAAAGCAGTTCACAGAGACAACACAGAGAAGAGACATGTTGTGGCTTGGGACCTTATATCCTGTTATGCCACAAACAAACAGCACATGTACACTGTGTATATAAATACTGCCAGGACATATTCATGCTTAACCGTCATTTCTTGCAGTAAAATACTTTTAATTCATTGTCCTCTAGTCAGTCATACACACAAAGATATCAATACTACACATCATTTTAACACTAAACATAACAACAAACATAATTTTAGGTCTTAACATTACAAGCGATTAACAGTGACAACAAAAACAACAGCGCAGTAATGCAACAAATATTTATTAAATGTGAATGCGTAATTTATTCAGGCTGCAGTGCATGCTGGGAACATGAGTGTCTGCACTGAGAATGTGACAATATCATAGTTAATGTTAAAACACATGAGTGTATTACAGATACAGACTAGTCATTGTGATTATACAGAACAACGCTGCTAAATCTCTGATCTTATTCACTATAAAGTCACAGTATACAGCTGTCAATTAACAAATACATTTTACAAATACCACTGTAAAAATGACTGTAAAACCTTGGCAGTTAGTATCGAAGAAAACATTTTAAATTCCCATTGAAGTTGTTATATTTTTCTTGTTTTCGCATGTTTGTGTTTGTTCTGCACATATCAACATTTTCCTCCATCTGCAGAGAAAGTCGTTAGACCACTGCCTCTCCTTCTGTCTCTCTCTCCAACCCCCCTCATCTTAACCACAGGTCTTTCTGCCCCAACCCTACACCCCCCCAAACACACACAGCCCTCACCGTATGCTGCAAAATACCAGGCAACCTGATATCCCATTTCTCAGAAAAGCTCTGACTGCTGCTGTCTCCCATGAAACACAAACACATCTGTAGAGCGCCACCACTTCCACTGTTTGTCTATAAGAAACAGCACTGATAAAGCTGACCCTGTGTCCTTGCATCTGTTTGGCTACTTTCTATTTTCTCCATGTGTGTTTTTATTTACAAAAGTTGTTAATACTTCTTAGAGTACTATGGAAATAATTTTAGTATTGTATCATTGAATATATGTATATTGTATTATTGAAAACATGTACATATATTGTGAAATAGCACATCAACATGCATCAACACAGGTCTGATACCGATGATGTTTGATGTCTGAAACAGCTCAATATATTTGAACATGCATTTAGGTAAATGTCCAGGATTGTGTCATTACTGTTAAATATTTTGCAGTACATCTTTTAAAACAGTTTTCATAGTTTAGTATTTTAAATATTTAACAAAGCTAACAAAGTTACAGTAGGCAAAACATTGCTGGTGTAACATGGCGGAAGTGGTGTCCCCCAAAGGTACATGCGGGTCCACATGGAGTTTGTAAAACCTGGCGAAGGTGTTGCCCACCCTGCAGCTCCTCAGGTGTCTGCCTGTGAAGTGCCCCTTCACTAATACACATGAAAAGCAACTCTCCTTTTAGTTGGCTTTGATCCCAGTGAGCATGGCAATTCTTGTGACCGATAGGCCAAGATAATGGCCTCCACAATCCAATGGTCTTATTTCTGTTTGGAGACAGCATTCCTCTTCTGCTGACCTCCAAAGGAGACGGGGAGTTGTTCAAAGCATCTGGAGCTCTCAAGTATAACTGTAAAATGCACTGTATATTGCAGGGACAAGAAAGCATACAATAAGCAGAACATTTTGACTGGCAAGACTGATTCTCTGCTAGTCTCCCTCTGGCCACACTCGGGTCCTAGGTGCTTTTGTTGTGCCCTTTCAGCTTCACACTAACACAGGCATTTATCTGCATAGTCCAGTGGGTATTTCCTTCCCTAAAGTGTCCATCCCCATCATGCAACACAGTGCTGAATTCCCACCAATGGGAATGTCTCTGGTTATGACTGCAACCATGAATCCCTGAGAAGGGAATGAGATGCTGTGTCAGTTTGCCTGAAATACCTGAATTACCTGAATTCTTAACTTCAATAACTTTGAAAACCTTGAGCACAAAAAACATTAACCCAAACTAAATTAGAAGTATTTTGTATAGCGTAGAAAGAGAGTGTTTAAAACTGCTTATTTTTCAAACCTTTCAGAAGAAAACAAACACAATCCTAGGTGTTTCTTTAACACAGTGTCTAAATGAAAGGAAACTAAAGCATCAGCTGCTTCTGACAATTGACAATACAATAACAGTGATGCCTTTGTGAATTTCATTAAAAACAAAATTAATTCTGTCAGAGAAAAAATATGTCCTTAAACCTTAGATTGTCCCCAAAAGCTGGCTGTTATCAGACCTTTTATTAAGAAACTTGATCTCAGGGAACTAGTAAATTACTGCCTCATCTCAAATTTACCTTTCATTCCAAAGTACATGAAAAAGTGGTGCCTCACATACAGTATATGTTCTTTCCTAAAAAAAAAAACATGGAATCTGACATGTCATACAAACCATATCATACTGTAGTACAGAGAATGCTCTCGTCAGATCGGCAACTGCTCTTGTTGGCTGATTGTGGTTGTATCTATCTTCTAGTCGCACTCCAACTTAGTGCAGTCTGTTTAATAAATAATTAAACAGTCCAGCGGCAGTAGTATGATTTGTAATCAGTTATTTTGTGACTGCCTATATGAAAGAACAAGTATGTTGACACATCAATCCAAAAAGAGGGCATTCCAGTCTTCTTAGGGTGTTTGGAACATACCGGTGTCCTCAATCAGTGAACACTTCCATATCCCCCACCACACTATGGGAATGATCACCAACTACTTTGAAGGACTTTAGGTAAAGTATAAAACTGCCCATTTTACAACACAGTGGCAGGACCTGGAAAATCTCCCTCTTCTTGATTATCATGAGAATGAATCTGTGGAAGGGTGATCACCTGAACTTCACCTGAGTCTGGAGCCCTTTCGCATCTCCGTTCAGTATATGACTCCCTTCCAACACCAACAAGCCTGCATAGTTGGGAATTGAGGGAGGACCCACATGTGGAGAAAGAGGAACAATGGCACACATATACATGGCAGGACGCAAGACTGCCCTTAGCCAGGGGAGATACAGGTGGTGCGATGACAAGGTCCCCAGAGCACTGTCTGACATCAAGTGCCACACCAATGTAAAACCAAAATCATCTATCCAGTTCATCAGGGAAGGGAAGAAACCACCTCCAAGAAGACAAAGAGGGCCTCCTGCAGTCAACACAATCGTGGGAAAGGATGGTGGATCTGAAAAGGAAACTTCACTTTCACCAGGTTGTCCGAACATCCCTGAGACCTGACTCATATTGTCATACTCATACAGTCATATTGTCTGAAGAGGTAAAGAAGATTATCCTGGTTAAACTAACAGTCCAATGGGAAGAAGGTTGTGAAGAGGCCTCAGACAGAAAAGCCACCAAGTACCAGGACCTACTCCAACAATGTAGGGACAAAGGATGGAGGTGAATATGGGCAGTGATGGGGACCTGCCAACTGGAGGGCATTGTGGTTCAGGGTCGAAACACCCGGTGAAAGTTGGACGCCCCATGATGACATCTTCCCCTGGCTCTAGGCTACAGTAATTACTTAGTGACTGAAGGAGGTAGCATCAAGCAAGATGTATGTAATAGCTTCTCAGTACCTGAGCGAGCTCCTCTCTTATTACAATACTTTACATTCACTGTGATCAGATAATTCTGGCCAGTTGATAATAATTGTTTTTTAAGTGTAATGTTTAAATATTTGTATTTAGTGTATGTGTTTGTTGTGCATTTTATGTATTATTCCAAATCCTTTATACCCCTGTATCATAAACTATTTTTCTGTGCCATCTCCATATTAGCTGAAACAGCATATCTTGTCCATACTTTGTTTCAAAGTAGAGTAAATGTGCTGCAGTACTTCTGCACTTATCTGTATATATATATATATATATATATATATATATATATATATAAAACACTATATAACACTATATTCTAACAGTTCTGATTAGATGCTAATGGCATTTCTTTGTTTTTGTACTTGTACTCTGCATAATTACAATAAAGTTAAATCTAATCTAAAAATAAATTTAAATTGCCAAAAGTGTCAATCTTACCCATATAAAATAAAACAGTGCTTTACCCAGTATGCCAAAGCTGTAGATTTGATTTCAAGTTTGATTTTGGTGTTTGACTGTGATTTGAAACTGTTTGTAGATGTTGAGTTTAAAGTCTCTCTCTCTCTCTCTCTCTCTCTCTCTCTCTCTCTCTCTCTCTCTCTCCGACTGAGTCACTATGAGCAAACTGCTGCTTGGAAACAAGTGGCTTCTTAACAGTGTCTCCATGGGGACCCTTCAGAGAAGGTCACAGTCTAGTAGTAAATCGAGCAGAACTGCTGGTGTTTGATTGTGACCCAGTCAGAAAGGTCAAAATATCCCAGTGCATGGAATTGCAAAATCATGTAAACTTATTTTCAAAAGTAGGTTACAGCAGTGAGTAAAAACGAAATGAAATGATTATATATTGTATGATAAACATTTAAATCTAAGTTATTATTGACTTACAAATCAAATCATTGATTTGCTTAAGTAGCAAGCCCAAACCAAACGGCTTCCAGAATTTGGATGGCCAATTTGGAAAATTAATAGGCAGCAAATGTAGTGACATTCAAAAACATTCCCAACCAAACAACCCTGCAGGGGTAACGCATTACAAAAATGTTTCCTTGAGGTCATAAAGTCATGAAGAAGCTTCATATTTATGTTTAGTGGTATTTGGTTTAATAATCCTGACTTTGGTTTTATTAAAGTTTAGTAATTAAAAATAGTTAACCAAAAAGCTTGATAAGCATCACCAGGTTCAGAGTAAATGTAAAGCTGGATATTGTCAGCATAACAATGAAAACTAATCCCATATAGACAGGGGCCTAAAACTGATCCCTGTTGGACTCCATACTTGATCTGTGTATGTATATGACATTTAATCATTTACATAAAACTATAGTGGTTAGAGAAACAGGACCTAACCATGCTAAAGCCAGACCACTAATGTGAGCATAGTTCTTAAGCCTATATAATAGGGATCTAAGGGTATTAGAAGCACTAAGATCCAGCAACACGTCACTACTAGAGCAAGCTCCTGATTGGTTAATGTGGAGCGAATGCCCGCCAAAGTTCAGATTTTCAACCGCTCAATTTGCTTCATTCACGCCGCAGAATGTTCATTCTGTGTCTACTCTGTTTGTTCACAATTTTTTCCAATAGATCAGCTGCTACAACAGCTCCCACATAGCTCATGTACTCTGTCTCTCAATCATTGTCTCAGTCAATTAACATTGTTGCAATATTGGCACACTCCAATACAGACTTCCAGAAATCTGTGCTTTTGATCCTTTAATTAGACTTTGAATATGTTTTGTGTCTTTATGTATATATTGGCTATAAAGAAACCTTTACATTGCATAGAGATTATGTTATTGGTTGATTGTTGCACACAGGCAAAAGAAAACAAAGTCAGATAGTGTCAACTTTGATTATCAACAACACTTCTCATTTGCTGTTGATCTATATTTAACCTAAAATAATCATTTAGTCAAAGAAACGTTGCTGAGTCAAATGAAGTAGCTAACTAGTTTAACTAGCTACACAACAGCCCTGACAGTTTTAACAAGACATGACAAAAACTCCACCTCAGATCACAGCCACCCAGTGATCATGCTCATATGGCCACGCCAGGCTGCGCTCCTGTTTCTCTGCTCCGTCAAGAGGGAGCTCAGAATAATTATTGTTAATGACTTTCACTTTGCAAGTGTTAAATCACAAGTAATGTGAGGGGTGGAGGTGACAACAGGGAGGTCCTTTACTTTAGCTTATAAATGTCTTGTTTTTACTTACTTGGGTTTGTTTTTTAAGGTAGGAATGTATTTGGAACTGAGAACATTGAAGTAATAATGGGGGGAGTTACTTTCTGTCATGTCGCTAACAGCATTGTTATGTCATTGTTATTGTTATAATGGATATAACAATAACATATCCATTATCATTATTCATTATCACTATTCATTATCAACAGCATCAGATGAAATATAGAACATATACAGAAAGGTGAAATATAAATGAATAGAAATTGTTTTTTGAGTAATTTATTTTTATTATCAAGGTTTGGTATATTTTAGACAGCTCATTTCTAGTTTTGTTGGACATGTCAAACAGAATGAAGTTTTCTTTTGCACAGACAATTCCAGGTTTTCATTTCACTGCTTACTGTACATTCATACATGACTATGTAACTATGACTGTTAAATATATTTATCCACAGACAAAAGAAATGGTGAAGAAGGAAAAGAGCTGAAAAACGTGCTATTTTTATGCTCAGATCACCTAAATATATTTGTGTGATGTTATTGAACTGTCTGTATGACATGTCATTACCATGTCATTATGATAATGCTTTCTCTATAGTGTCATATTTCCATGTATTATATTCAGAAAACTTTTTTATATTACCTTTGATACTGTAGATTTTCCTCCTCTGAGTACCTGATGACAGTCTGTGTGCCTTTAGCATTCAGTAGCATTTTTATAAACCATTACTAAACGATGAAGAAAAATGTTAAACATTTACACATCATCAGTGATTCCAGCATCACTAAAGCAGTTTGACCAGTCCGCAAATGATCCTGATATACTGGATTTTTGGAGGTAAACATACGTACACGTGTGTGAACAGAACCCTCCCTCTCCTTCCACAGGCCATCGCCATGGCAGCCAGATTATGTAAGTTGTTATCCAACCTGAACGCGTCTGCATGGCCGTGCAACCGCTGTTTGTTTGCATAGCAGACAGTCCTAGTGTAGGACAACCTTAGACACTTACATACCTACAAAAACATTTATGTATTAACCTAAATACTTCACTTAAATCACTTAAAAAATAAGACTAGACACGATGAGATTAAATGCCTATTTTTCTAACACTTAGACAAAATGGTCTAATGGAAAGAATGATTGCTTGTAATCTGGGTTGTTTTAATACTGTAATCATGTCAGGGTTTAATAAACATGATGTTACTGTGCTTGTGTAAAATAAGATATTAGCAGATAAAACATTTCTTACATTGACATTGAAGGCAGGATTAGCTCCATATGTGAGAACGTTATAGAGATGTGTTTATAGAAAAGAGCACAGCAACCACATAGCAATCTACCTAAAACTGCTAGGCAACCACCTTACAAAACCTTAACCTAAAAACCGAAGCAATATTTAAAGCTGCAATCCGTAACGTCTGTGTTGCCATTTTGTTTGAAAAATTACACCGTAAGTTGCTTGTGGAGTATTTTCTGAGCAAGGATCACAAGTCATAATTCTAAACAGCCGCTGTAGCAACAAACTAAGATTTTCAATTCAAGTCAAAATTGCATTTCCCACAAATCATCTATCAAATTACCAATCATTATTATGATTTGTGAATTGTGAATCAGGGTTAGGTAAGAACATTGTTTTGGGCACTGATATTTGTACTTGTGCAGTAACTGTTTCGTGGTCATTTTTAACCAGGGCAGTTTATTGCAGCTTTAAATCACTTACAACTCAGACTTAACCAGAACACCTTAACAACTCCCTGGCAACAACCTAATAACATGACAGTGACTTTTGCACAGGCACAACTGTCTTTTTCTTTAGAAAAAGGTTAAAAATGAATAACTTAATAGTACAACTGACTGCACTGTAGGCTACAGTGAGCTAAATTAGACACATTCAGTCATAGGGAGTTCATTCAGGGTGAGCAGTGTGACTTCTGCAGCAGAGAACATGAGGAAGAAAATGACACTGTTTTTGGTGAGTGGCGAGAGGAAGCGAGGGAAGAAGACAGACTTCATGAGACTGTTCCTAGTAAAGCTTACTCTCAGCATGAACTCCTCACACACATCTGCAGTATCATTTTAGAGTCCCACTTAAATGTGCTGTTTGTAATGAACCCTTCTAAGCTGCTTTAATAAGGCTTAAAAACCCTTGCTGTTATTGGTCAAAAGTGATGTTAAAGATCTAATCTTCTTTTAATCAAATATATTTATATCTATATTTGATTTCATCAATAATTTACATATGCAAAGAAGCGAATTTATGAAACCTCACTATAAATAATACATACTGAAAACAAGAACAACAGGAGTGTGTATGGTAGATTACTGCCATCTGCTGACAAAAATAGAAACAACATGATTTGAAAATGGCTGGTTTCAAGTCATTTGTTTCAAGGTATTATGAAGAGCACAGCGTTTCATTTTGGCACTACTACAGCATAACTGTGAGCACGGCTCACCACAGTAAAATCTACTGACATATGAAGTTAAAGTATAAAGTATAAAAATATGAGAATAGGACACGTTTAGAAGCATCTGGTGAAAGAAATATAACTACTTCAGTAGACTGCTCTCATTGAAACATCTCTGATAGTTGTGTTAATAGAGTGTTAATAAGGTGATGTTTGGTGTGTTGTTTGGCTGGCTAAAGAACATTAAACCTCAGAAGTTTCTAATTGTCTAAAGAACATTTAGGCATGACTGAAATAGCAACGAGACAGGAAACAACTGAGGTGGCCTTAAGCAAGGTGCCTTTCCCCAATTGCTCCTTGGGTGCTGCAGTTACAGCTGCTCCCTCATCCATGTGTGTGCTCACTACCCACTGTATGGGTAAAAGACAGAGGTCACATTTCAAGTATGGATAATATACATTGACACATACAGCACTGTCACTTAATATGTAAATCAGAGCAACAGGTGTACTTGGTGCATAAACAGTGAGAGAAAGAAGATTCCCTGTTTTTGTTATCAACATTTTTATTGAGATTTATCACAATTCACAGTTCAAAAGAACTATGTACATACAGATGCCATGAAGCCGTCCACTTGTACAGAGAAAGATAAGAAATAAAAAAATAAAAATAAATAAAATAAAATACAAAAAGTCAGATAAGCATACAGAGGTCACATTTTTAGCCTATCCAGCAACATCACAGCAATATTAGACCAACTCTGAATAGTGATGTCCTTTGCACCATTGAGCCTGGCAGTAGTACCTTCTAGTAAGACAATGTCTCTGAAATATGACAGCCAGGTAAAAGTTGTGGAAATGGATGGTTCTATCCATAGTTTCAAAATATTTTTTTGGCAGCAGTGCTCGCAGCTGATAGGGTCCTTTTCTGATGAGCATTTAACGGAAGAGAAGAATCGTCTAACAATAGAAAAAATTATGGGTCTAAATGCAGAAAATCCGAAAGGACAAAACATACAAATTTCCAAAAATGAACCACCAATGGGCATTACCAGAACGTGTAAATATGAGCCTATTAAGTTATTATTGCAAAAATTACAATAAGGATCGGATCTCATCTTCATTTTGTATAGTAAGCTGGGAGTGAACTCTACACTTAATTCCTGAAATGATGTAAGGCCATTATCACAATATATGTCATTCAGTGTGTGGACACCAGCATCAGACCAGGCTTTAAAAACAAAAGGTTTGTTACCAGTACATAAATGATTATTGTGCCATAGTGGAGTAGTTTTAGTATATAGAAAAGGGCCACCTGTAATTTTCTCAACCTTTTTCTATGCATCAAGTGAATATTTAATAACTGGTCCGTAAGTTTTCTTTAAGGATTTTGGAAGACCTGAAAAAGGGAGATCCTGTAAATGAATGGGATGAATAATGTTTGCCTCCAGATCTCGCCAAGAGATTAAGGAATCTGAATTAACCCAGGTTTTAATTCCCCTTACTTGAAAAGCTAAACTACAGAGTTCAAATTTACGAAATGCCAGGCCTCCGTCTAATTTTTTACGCTGCATAGTTTTTAAATGGATTCTAGGTTTTTTCTTCATCCACATAAATCTAGAAATAGCCGTATTAAGCTCCTTGAAAAAGCCTTCAGGTGGTGGGAGAGGCAACATGGAGAATAAAAAATTTACCCTGGGGAGTATATTTTCATTTTATTGTAGATATTCTTCCATGTAGAGCTAAACACAAAGGGGACCACCGGTCTAGGTCCTCCTTGATCTTTTTTCAGAGAGTTTTATAATTACAACTAGAAATTAAAGCTGCACGCAGCAATAAGCGGGACCTCGCACTGGTGCCACCGCCACCCAGCGCCACTGCCACCCAACACTGCCAGCACTACCCAGTGCCACCACCATTTGTTGGCTTTAATAACAGTGATTTGTGGGCAAAAGCATAGTTTAATCATAGTGTAAAAAAGCCACTTCCTGTGTAAAACACACCACTTCCTGTTGACTGCAGGTGGCACTCGATTACTACCGTAATTGAGTATTACCCTATAGATGTGCTTAGGCCATGATTTTTATCAAATGTGTGAAGGATGGGGCCGGTCAGACACTGTAGGCCTGAGAAAAAAACGCCTTTTTCTTCATGGAAAAATGCAAAACTTTGGCAGCCCGCCACGGTCGTGTTCTTCCACGAAAACTCAAACGCTTTACAATTTAACATCACAAAGTCCTTAAGATGAGAATGACACCAACACAAAGTTGATTGGACAAAAACTTTAGGAGGAGTTTGTTAAAAAACGACACGTGGAATTTGTCAAAAATAATAAAAATCCAGATTTAATTAAAAATAAATATTCGGCTGTTGGGATGAGAGGTTCACTCCCAGAGACTTTTTTAATGAATTAAAGTTTTCTATAGACCTACCAAATGTGGTACATGTACGTTAACCGTAGTGCCCTGGGCAGGTTTAGGTGGCGCTATGGAGCTATTTTGCCCCACCTAACTTCAAAACCTCTAATAGACGCCGAGTTCCGGTGGGGCTGGTGCGTGTGCAAAATCTGGTGAGTTTTCGTGCATGTTAATGCCCTCAAAAGTGCGATCAAAGCCGGAGAAGAAGAATAATAAATTAAAGCTGCAAGCAGCGATAAGCGGAACCTCGCATCGGTGCCACCACCACCTAGGACAGCTAGCACCACCCAGTGCCACAGCCACGTGTTGGTTTTAATAACAGTGATTTGTGGGCAAAAGCGTAGTGTAAAATATGCCACTTCCTGTGTAAAACACCACTTCCTGTTGACTGCAGGTGGCGCTATAACAGTAACTGACTATTACACTGTAGATGTGTTTAGTCCATGATTTTTATCAAATGTGTGAAGGATGGGGCCGATCAGAGCATTATAGGCCTTAAAAACAACACCTTTTTGTTAATGGCGAAACACAAAATTTGGCCTCCCGCCACGGTCGTGTTCTTCCACGAAAACTCAAACGCTTCGCAATTTAACATCACAAAGGCCTTAAGATGAGAATGACACCATCACAAAGTTGATCGGACAAAAACTCTAGGAGGAGTTTGTTAAAGTACGACACGTGGAATTTGTCAAAAATAATAAAAATCCAGATTTAATTAAAAATAAATATTCGGCTGTTGGGATGAGAG
>JBAJNP010011526.1:0-14638 GCA_036877545.1 Yasuhikotakia modesta | reverse complement strand
ACACACAGAGACACACACGAGAACACACACAATAACACACACAGAACACACAATAACACACACAGAGACACACAAGAACACACAATAACACACACAGAGACACACAAGAACACACACACGAGAACACACAATAACACACACAGAGACACACAAGAACACACACATTTGCACAATCACAGATGGGGCTGGACAGCTGGCCTGGTGCCCTGAGAACTGGAGCTTAAACAGAGGGGCTGCCAATCTGAGCCGGTGTTTTGGGGAGGGGGGCATGTGCAATTTATTTCATTCTCACAGACCATCAACTGCCTGCGAAAATGCCAATATAAACCCCAGTTACTGCAGCAACTCTCCAAAATGTCTCTGTCACACTGTTCTCATTAAAAGATCAAGTGTAACTACTCCCAGATTCTCCAAAAATATGCACTGAAAATGATATTGTTTGTGCTGCGGCTGGACGTGCTGAACTGTGCTGTTCAGCAGTGGGACCAACATTTTATTGTGACTGTTCCAGAGAAAGATAAAGAGCTCATGAGACTTCAGAGCAGATTTCAGCTGATGTAACTCTAGGACTGAAGCTTTCCTTCAGCTTCTGTGTCATTAGCTGCTCCTGTGAATGCTGTGCAAGCATCTTCAGCATCTTCAATATCTTCAGCATCTTTACCATCTTCAGTATCTTTACCATCTTCAGCATCTTCACCATCTTCACTATCTTCAGCATCTTTAGTATTTTCACCATCTTCAGCATCTTCAGAGCTTCTCTCACTCCTGGGATGAACTTCTCAAACTGCATATTTAGATCCTGAACTATATGGAAAAAAACGCTCCTCATCTTCAGTTTTTCTGTAATCTGTGCCGTGTGAAGATAAATGCAGCAGTCAAGTCGCATTTTTTTAAATCAAATTTATTCCAGAAAAGTTCTGAAACATGTTTAAAGAGAGTTTACTTTCTGAAAGCTGAAGAAAAACAGCAGTGAATGTCATTATTATTATTGCATTGAAATACTTTCAGTTTCAATTTGAGAAATATCAAGAACCGCAGCTCATCATAAACCGCAACAGTTGTGTTTCGTTCAGTAAAACTCAACTGACAGTAAGATATTCTGTTTTCCTTCACAATCAACTGACACATCACATCAGTCTGTTTAATACAGACAACTGCCTTCATCATCAGGAAGAAATTAGCTGAGCACTAAGCAATGCGATCTCATTGGCTGCCCGGCGCTCCCGCTACATTTGAGGTCAGCCCAAAAATTCCAGTGGATAATCTTTTCCATTCCTCCTCTCGTCCGTCTCTGTTTCTCAAAGAGAAACTAAAGCGCAGGGCTGGCTTTGTGCAGCCTCTTCACTAGCAGAACTGTATGGAAGCTCTGCCCTTAATCTCAACTCTTCCAGTAAAGTGTTTTATAGAGCAACGTAATGTGAAACCCTCAGAATCACAGAGTTCTGGAGACTAACTGAGTTCTGTTCGCCTCTGGAGGTTCAGCCACATTTTCCAGCATTCTTGTTTTTGTTCTGTTCCCTCAACAAAAGGCTGTAATTATGTTGAGAACTAACCAGAGAAAAGAGCGATATTATAACGCTCTCTAACACTTCAAAAACAATAACTTACAGGAAGATGTTTGGTTTCATGACAGCTGCTGGAACGGTTGAACCACAATATTGACACAGAGTCAGTGTGTTAAATGCCCACGGTACACATCCTTACCAAAACATGCTGCTGAGTGATTTTCAGAAGACATTTATATTGCTCCATTACTTCTCAAGAGACAAAACAAAATGTTTTATTTTAGTATCAGCTGAAGTCTCACAGGTTTCTTGTAAAACTCCTCATAAATTATGTATCGCTTTAAAATAATATGATATATATACTTCAGATCACTCCTTTTAAAACATAAACTCCTTTTAAAAATGTTTGAGTTTGTATTGATCATATTCATACATGAAATAATAAGAAATTATTATATTTGCTGACTTTGATGTTGAGGCACAATTGCTAATAACTGAGCACAAGTTTTGATAATTCTGAGATCACTTTTGAAATACGAGGAGACGTGTGACTGGAGGAGATGGAAGAGAAAAATAAAAGTTACAACAATTAGGCAAAGGTCTCTATTTGATCTCTATTTAGTCTCACAGTGCAAGATAAACAACAAATAAGACTGTAGCTGAAACTCATAAGAGAGCAAATGCACTGTAAACTAAAAACTTCAGATTTCGTCTCTGTAATGATTCTACACGAGAACAAACTCACTGTAAGGCAGCTATATATATAATATAATATAATTATGACCTACAGTACAGCACATAAATACATCAGATCCAGCAATAATATAATACAGGTGAAACAGGATTATTACAGTAGACGCCAGGCATGAATGTTTCCATGTAGGATTTGTTGTAACATGTTTGCTGTAACTGTTTCAGTGTAATTGCATCTCATCTTCTTACTCCTACACAGGAATGAAAGGCCAGCACATCTTACGCATTTTGATTTTTGCATTTTTGTAAATGATCTGAAAACAATACTGAAGGATTTTCCAGCTGCGGCGTTTATGTGCATGTGTCTGTACCTGTGCATGTCCTGCGCTGCTGCAGTGGGTATGAGCCCGTGAAGCCCGAGCAGTTGTTGGGAGAACCGGCGTCATCGCCCGGCCGGCTCCGCAGACACGGTGGAGCTCCTGAGCACAGGTTCTTCAGAAGCCCTGCGTGTGGGACACAAAAGTCACTCCAGTGCAAAGAGATGCAAACACACAGTGCAGCAGTAAACCAAATCACAGCTCACAGCACAAACTCCTGCAGCTTATGTAGCAGATCAGAGGCCATTTTAATAACTCAGGAGCATTAAAAATGCATTTAAAGCATTTAATGAGGTTGGCTGATGCTTTAACCTCAGACCATAATAAAGATCATATGTTGTTGGTTTTTATTAATACTGATTAAAAGTGGAGATGAGAGCACTGATTCTTTGACTTCAGTTCCCATGGTGATAATTCCTCTGAGATGTATTACTGATGGCCTGAGGGTGTTTTTATGTTCTGCTGTGTCACATCCTGTCAGTAAATGGGAACAAGAATAACACAGATTGGCAGGGCTGTTGAAATAGTTGAGACAGTCTGGAACAAAAGGTCTGATTCATAACCTTTTATCAGATGCTGCCAGCAAAGATACAATGATGCAGAGATGAATGAACCAGCATTACTGAAGCCCTTTAAAACAGCGGCACAATGTTCTCCCTCTACAGCTCCACAGGTGGACACACACTCAGAAATGAGATGTTCTTAACATCTCAACTGTCTCTTCTAGATGAAACTGAGATCCGTTTGAAAGCTGCTGGAGATACTGGAGTTACTGTACTTCACTAAAGATCCTAGTGACCTCCAGAAGGATATAGAAGGTCTGAAATTTGGTGAGAGAAGCAGGTTGGACTCTATAGCAGCTTTCATTGGCCAACCCAGAGGCCGTCATGTATGCAGACGTGTAAAGCAACCAATCACTAGTGATGTTGTTCAATGTCATGTTTTCAAGTTGACTGTGGACTGTCATTCACAGTGATGGAGACGGTGATGTCTGTCAGACATGCTCTTTAACACACATTGTGAACAGTGAATAATGACCAGCGGTTGTCCAAACTCCAAAAATGATCACAAGTTCCCAGAAAGTATGAAGGACTTACACACTGTTCCCACACCGCTGAGCTCATGTTCTGGCTGTGTGTGAAGACCAAAATTTATCACTGATAATCTTCTGCTCCACTTCAGTCCACGCTCTGATTCTCACTCCCAGCTTTACATGAAACATGGACTGCAGCTCATGAAACAGATTTGGGTTCAAAGGAGAAATAAAACTTTATGGTTTGGAATGACATGGTGAGAAAACAATGACTCAATGTTCATTTTTGGACGAACTGTTAAAGACATAAATATCTAGATTTTCTGTCATCTTTAAGCACATGTGTTAAATGAACTGGATGTCAAAACTTTTATACACTCGCTGGTTATTAAATCAAGATTGTGCTTCCATGACTACAACGCCAAAGCTAAACGCAGTGAATATAAACAGCTCGGTGTGTTCATCACTGTAAGCGTCTTTGCATCAGAGTTTAAGAAAACAGCATGAGTTTAAACATCTGAACAAAACAAACTCCACACAAGATCTCAGTTTAGATTCTCTGAATCAGAGGTTTAAGCCCATGAGATGTTTTCAGAAAGACAGTGAGACTGTAGAAGACCTGTGAGTGCCATTAATCTGTGTATGCTTAGTCAATACCTGAAGATTAATGAAGCATTTATTTAGATGAACGGCTTTATGATTCATGTATCTGCACAAGCAGCGACTGATATCTGAAATAAATGAAATCCTCATTACTAAACAACATTGATCTGCTGGTGAGTCTAAAGGAGACACTTTGATAAATTCATGTTAATTATATTATTTTAACCTTTTTTCAAGGTTTAATTTCCGGTCAACTAATGTTTCAGTTGCCCATGAGCACTATAGTCATATACATATATACTGACACACACACACACACACACACACACACACATTAAACATTATGTTGCCTGTGGCTAAATTATAATAAAATAAAAATGTTATAAATCTTCATTTTATTTATTATTGTTAATCTCATGGATGATTTTCATCTGCAGTGGGGCTGATAAACTCTCTCATGTCGTCACTAAACTGCACCTCAAAGCTGTAGCATTTATGAGGACACAAGAAGTGTCTCTGTAAACCATGTTTATGTTGTTATACACATTATATACGTGATCATACACACCTCTGTCATCATAAACCACACACTCAAACCCTCACACACACACAAGTAGTACTCAAGTAGTGAGAGATCTGTTTATTCTGAAGTGACTGTCCTGCATTGATTAGTGTGTGTGCATGTCCTCATACAGAGAGCTGATTATAGTCTCCTGCAGGTAAACACACACACACACACACACACACATCCTGTTCTCGCCTCCTCATTGTTCTCTTATGACTTCCTGCTGCACAAAATCACACACTCAGCAATAGAAACATCCCTCAGAGAAAATACACACCAATGATGAAATAATGAAGATTCAATATACCTGGAACAACCCAATACTGCAAAACAAACATTAAAACCAACATGCCTAATGTTTGGAATAGCATGTGTTCGGAAAAGGACAAAAGGTGAAAGGTTGGTTTATTCCTACACATCCTCCAAGTGTAACTTTTCCCTGGAGACTTTACAATCAGTCTGGACGGAAACATGCATGCATACAGGAATGTAAAGCGCAGTTCAGTTAATGTCTTATCTTTCATTCCCAAACACAAAACAATACAATGTATTACCAGCACAGAACCACCGGGAGCCAACAAACACTCTGCTGACATGAAGTTCAGGGCTGCTGTAACAACTCATTTTTCTGTCTCTTCTACAGAGTAAAGTTTTAAGAGTTTATAGAGAATGTTTGTTGCTCCTGAGAATATTAAAAACAGAGAAGCAATTTTTTCTCTATTATGGTAAATAGGTGAGTTACAAATTACAAAACATCTTTTTTTATTATTTATAAAAATGTGCTTTTTAAAATTAAGTGTATGGGGCATTACCATTTTAAATCCATTAAAATTGTACAAACAAACAAATTTTTCTGTTTAAAACTGCTAGTTTTTACAGTAAAATGCATTAGTGCAAATATACAGTACAGTACAACATATTCCTCAATGGCAGCAATTACATAACAGAGGGAAAATAATTCCATGATTTCAACACATACTTTCTAAGAAAACTGGAAATGAATCTTTGCGTTCTCCTCCCTCAGAGCTGTAAGATCTGTTTTATAAAGGAATGTTTCCAGCTGTAGAATGTTTACACTAAGAGCTACAGGCGACGTCACATGAGAAAGCTGAAGATGAAAAGTGTCTCTGATGTTTGTATCTATAGACAGGAAGGGAAGGCAAGTAGAATAATAACATCACAGCCGTGTCAGCGCTGAGCGTTCAAAGCAGTTAAAACCAGTTTGACATTCTACAATGTCACATAAAATGATTTAACAAACACACGTGTTTGAAGACACTCTTACAGCTACAGACACAGAGTGTGAATGTTTCCTGTCAACGGAGATGATGTGTCGAGTGTGAATGATTGAAGAAACTCACAGAGGCATGTTCAACATACATGACAACACACATGTACAATGTATGTACATGTACATGGAGTCACCAGAACTACCTGTCTTCATTATTTAACGTGTAACACCTGCATTAGCACATACAAACATACTCATGCTCATGTCACTCAGTTTAGCAAGTAGCTTAGTCACATACACAGCGATGCCCTAGAAACCAGTTACAGTGCCATAGCAACCACCCCACTTCCACTGAAAACAGTGAGAGGCATCAAAACATCGTAGATACAAGTGGGTGGTCTGTCTACCAACACCCTAGCAACCATTTACGGTAACCTACAAACCTTGCAAATCAATTAATCCATATATCAGCATTTAAACATTGTAGAGACATGCAGTTGCGCTTTTTTGGACTCAGTTTGTCAGTGGAATTATAAAGCCCCTAGCAACCATTTAGAGGACCCCAGCAACTGCATAACATCATGAATAAGCCATAATTCAATACATCTATCATGCTAAATCATGTTGGCATTGTGCTTAAATGTGCTAGAATCGTCCTGAAATATAATTCAATCATTCAAAAACATGACATAATTGTTACCACCATGAGGCAAGGCTTTGTTAAGCCAACATAAAGTTTGTTCTCATACTTTACTATCTAGTTTGCTGCTTTCATGAGGGAAGATTTGCTAGATCAATATCTGAGATCTTATCTGAACTACTGACTGTTCCAGAGTCAGTCTGAAACAACTCCTTCAAAGGAGCTGCAGTACCTACAGCGAGAAGAGAATAAACAGCCTGTGAAAGAGAAACAGGAGGACAGAATACTGCTGATATTATAGATTTGTTATGAGTTCATACAGTCAGCAGAGATTTACACAGAACCAAAGCTGCATGGCATTGGTTAACGTCATACTTCAGAACTGAACCAAACCATGAACGCAAAACCATGATATGAGCCCAACTGTGGCACTGGTATCTCACTACAACCCTAATTCCAACACATTGTGTTTGGACCCCCAGTTCGGTGGTCTTGACCTCAATGACCTCAGTGACACAGAACTTTAACTGCTGTAAAGATGAAACTTCCAAATGAAAAACAAAAGGCACTAAAAATTCTTTAGATTCTCGAAATCCAGTTTAGCTGAACTGAAAGTTAAACTGAATTACCATGAAAAAAGATCTGAACTAAAAACAGCTGTTAATAGTGTTTGTGTGTGTTAACAAAACACACACAAACATATATAATCATATGCTTCAGTGCAAACATGTAAGAATCCGGCCTTCACTGTACATTTATCACCTGACACTTCAAGCTCATTTTCTCAAGTGCAGTTTGGCCCCGTCTTGAAAGGAGTCTGTACTGCTGAGCTGAGACAGACAGTGGCTGGAGGGTGTCTGAGACGCTGTCACTTTAAGCAATTAACTTTCTCTATAAAACCGACAGCTGTGGACATTCACAAAGCACCAATCACCTCTTCAGAAACACAAAATTGCTGCTGTTCATTTTTATTGGGGTGGTCCGACATCCTGTACACCCCCTCACCACTGCAGACTGACCCTGTTACAATGAGACCCTCTATTCCATATAAACGCTCATGGACTTGGGAAGCTCCAGGGAAAAGCTGCGTTCCCAAAGTGTCCTGCACAAAACGGGACCTTTAAAAATGCCACTGAAGTTTGGCCCCAAAACATAATTTTGATTGAATAAGATAATGTTGATCTTGAAATTCAATGGATGCCGTAACAAAACAAAGTTTCAATGTAATGTATCTTCTGGGCCATCAGTGAAAACAAACGTTAGTAAGTTAATCTTTCCACTACAATGAAGAAACTGGTTTCAGAAACAGGCAAGAGTTCAGGGCTCATGTGTGTTAAGTTCAGGCAAAGCTTTTCAATGATGGCCTCATTAAATCCGACATATCTCGTAAAGTGTTTAAAGCTCAGTGTGTTTCTGAAGTGACTGAGATAAATCTGATGCGTTCACACTGATAAAGTGACTCTGGACACAACTGAAGGCACGTTGCTTTAAGTGATCAACAGATCCGCTGTTTATTAATCCACGAATCATTAATCTCACACCAAATATGATAAAGTAACAATAATAGACTGTAACCTTTACAAAATATAACAACTAATAACAAGAACAATAATTAAAACAATGTTTTAATGTTTAATGTTTTTAAGGTTTAATGTTTGTTTTAAGGTTTAATGTTTTTAAGGTTTAATGTTTGTTTTATGGTTTAATGTTTTTAAGGTTTAATGTTTGTTTTAAGGTTTAATGTTTTTAAGGTTTAATGTTTGTTTTAAGGTTTAATGTTTTTAAGGTTTAATGTTTGTTTTAAGGTTTAATGTTTTTAGGTTTAATGTTATAAGGTTTAATGTTTTAAGTTTAATGTTATAAGGTTTAATGTTTTTAGGTTTAATGTTTAATGTTTTAAGGTTTAATGTTTTTAAGTTTAATGTTTTAAGGTTTAATGTTATAAGGTTTAATGTTTTTAAGTTTAATGTTATAAGGTTTAATGTTATAAGGTGTAATGTTATAAGGTTTAATGTTATAAGGTTTAATGTTTTTAAGTTTAATGTTATAAGGTTTAATGTTTTTAAGTTTAATGTTTTAAGGTTTAATGTTATAAGGTTTAATGTTTTTAAGTTTAATGTTATAAGGTTTAATGTTTTAAGTTTAATGTTATAAGGTTTAATGTTATAAGGTTTACAGTAATGCAGAGACGTGCAGACATGCTGTGAGGACCTCTGCATGACAATAACAGTAAGATCATAAACCATATTTCGCATGAGTGAAACTCACCTAGAGACACGAATGGTTTGGTTTCCATACTAGCGCATTCCAGCTCTGTTTCGTGACCAGATCAGGTTTTTCTCAGTGGCTAGTCTGTAAGATCCAGCAGGAAAATGCCTTTGCCTTCAGACATAAACACTAGATCCGCTGTCAAAATCCAGATACTGTAATTATATCTACTTTAATCTTTAGTCTCCATCCAGTTTCCAACTCTTCGCGTGCGCGCACCCGCGTCTTCCTCCAGCTACTGCCTCGCCATAGGGACCCACACCAGGGGGGACTCCCACCGGCAGCACTTACGCAGCGACACATCTGGCAAGCGCTGATTTATGCAATCAACAAAGGTTCTGGTACTGGGGCTGTTGCCACGATGTTCACGAACATCTTATTTGTTTCATGTCAGTAAAAATATGTTCATTTGGTTTGGCCTTGAAAAGAGACACTGGTGTTGTATTCTAAAGGTAATTCATAATTAATGTACAAAGCCTATTAAACATCAAAACAAATGCTTAACATAGATTTTACATAAATTATTTTGGACTGAGGGACTGTTGTAGGTCCCTACTTGAGGAAAACATTTAAGCAAAAAAAGTTGCCTCATGTCTCTTAAAATTGTAAGTTTAGAGGTCAAAGAGTAGAGGTCAAAAATAGAAAAAGAACACAGTGCAGTCCAACAACAACCCCTAGCTGTAAAAATGAATGAGGGGGGGGTCATAGGTTACAATAACAGCTGGTGAGATCAGAAGAACTTGCTTTTTTAAAGACAAATATCTTTCTAGGAACGATTGCAAATGTGTTCACTCACAAAACTCAGTGGGAAGAATGTTGAACACCTCAACTCACATATAAGGAACACAGAAACACAGAGACTAAAATTTAAAGTTAAACCGAAAGGGCTACACAACTAAACAAGACACAGGTCAACATAATTGGAAGCCAAGGATGGAGGTGCTAATTAACTTTAACAAGAGCTGATAATAACTCATTAACTTAAGGACAGTAGATACATGGACAAATACAAAGAAAAAGAACAGATGTGTAACATTTCTGTACTAGCCTGTCATATTGCAAAACAAAAAACAATACCTGTAGCTCAGCTGGTACAGAAATTGCATTATCAGCCCAAAGGTTGTGGGTTCAATCCCAGGAAACACAAGTACTGAGAAACATGTATACCTTAAACTCACTGTAGGTTGCTTTGGATAAAAACATGAGCCAAATGTAAACATGTTAAAAGTAACTGTCAGAAGCAGCTGAGGTAAATACAATATTTTCTTCTGGATTACAGCAGTTTTTGGAGTCTGTGAAGGTCTTTAAATACCTGGACAGCTAGTGTTTAAATGTTCCTGGTAATTGTAATTTTGTAATTGTATTTGTTTTTGTATAGAGATAAAGTAACTACAGTAATACAGTGACTGTATGAGCAAATGCACAGCAAACCCTTCAAAACACGGAGTCACTGCATTAAACCGGGGCATTATCTGGGTTTAGTGATAGGAAATCAAACTCCCTTTTGCAGTGTGACTCTTCAGTGAGATAAATTTAGACGTGTCTCACTGACTGATCTGTTAAGGATCAACGCCAAGTGCAGGAGCTCAGAGGCTGCAGTGATTAATTGTCTCTCTCTCTCTCTCTCTATCTCTCTCTCAGTCATCCACTGTGAAGAAAAGAGAGAGGCAATCAGACTGCTCATAAATCTCCACACTTCCTCCCACCATCACCAGTTGAAGGGAATTGCCCCTCAACCCCCAGTGCACAGCTCATTAAACCTGTTTGCCCCTGAACACACACACACACACACACACACAGAAAGTTCAACACACCAGCAGAAATCAGTCATTTAATGCTTATTCATTTAATCCATCATCACAGTTCTTAACTACAAATAAAGACGTTTGTATTGCTAAAATTAAGGGGAAGTATTTACACATCCTTGTGTCATTCTAAACCCAGTACAAAATGAGACGATACAATGTACAAACTCCTGTTTCTCACACAACATCAGGTCAGAGTGACTGTGATCAAGCTTCAAAAGATCATAAAATTATTCCTCACGTCAGACCTTCCAAAGTCAGACTAGCAAACAGTTATTACTGAAAGTCTCTCAGATGTCATTTTTCACTAAATTCATGTTCCACGTTTCATTGACACATAGGCATCATATTTTAATCTGAATGTATGAATGCGATGCTGAAGATCTGAGCAGAACAGAGATGTGTCAATATTCTTCAGAACTAATTTAAGGTTCTGCAAATGTTTGGAACAATACGAGTAAATAATAATAAAATTGACTTTTTCTTTACACTTTTGGATTTAAAAAAGAATTTAAATCTCTTATAGATTATAATCAGATGTTATTGTCTCAAATATTCATAGTAAAATTCACAATTCAAAGTGTACATACAAAATTTATGGGATGTGAATATTTCCAGCAGAGCACAACACAGATTTGATTCCCCTTACAAAAAATACATCATAATGAAATATATGTTTAAGTACTGAAGCCGTGTTTCACTCTGTGAACTTCAGTGAGAGTTGAAGGATTTACTGCTGTGAATAATTAGTAAGTGAAGTGTGGCTGACTTCTTCATAGCCCTGCACACTTGGCACACTGTCTCTGTTTGCATCTCCACCAGCGTGTCCAGATGGCCAACTCACTGTGAACTCCCCGGGCTGCCTGCATATTATTTATCAATAACTGCTGTCCTATCAGGTGCTGGACAGCAAGAGCACTGAGCGGTTAGGAGACAGTAGGGTGCCAAACATGTAAACATGTATCACACAAGCGTGTGCATGAACTTACACACTCATACACAACCACAGACTCTGACACAGAGCCAACATCTGCTTTTCATTAGCATCCAGCACACACACACACAGTCTTACTCTCTCTCTCCGTCTCTCGCCCGCTGCCTCTCTCTCTCTAAATACATTCACAACAACAGCCTGCTGTTACTCAAAGAGCTGTCAACAGTCAGGCTTTCTCAAGACGTAAAAGGCAGAGAGAGAGAGAGTCAGAGGGAGAGAGACAACAGCAAACAAAAGGGCACCATATGGAGCGGGTGTTTAGAAAACCACCTGGCTCTATGATTTGAGTGCCAAGTCTGCGAACGACCTGATCTTAAAAACCTAAAGCACAGATGCGACCGGTGGGCGGAGCTAACCTTAAACTTTCTAACCCCTGCAACTTTTTGTAAATCATCCTAAATTGTAAAAGATGTTGCAATTATGATTTATAATCTATAAACAGTATTTAGGTTACATCAGTGCAGAAACTTTGTACAGAGATTCTTTTACTATAAAAGTATTTTACTACACTTTTTTGGTACTAGTACACATCATCTTATATGCATCATGTTAAGCTTTCGCCAGCCCTCTGATGGTTTACAGCTGCTCACTCTATGTCGGCCATCGCAGTCTCCCCTAGTCGGCCCCTTACACTGAGTTCCTGCCATTTTGTAATAGTGTGGAGAGGCCACAGTCAGGCGAACTTCACTGGAGACTAGGTCAGAGTCAGGTCAACTCACAGGCACTCCGCCATCATCAGGCCAAGAGTCTGACGTAACCCCTCACCCTCACATGCCCCTTCAGTGAAGGTGCTCATTAGAGTCAACTGCAGCCATTCAGAGCTGAACAGTGGCTATGCTGGAGCAATGATAGCAAACAGGCTGGCTGTTGATTATTTACATCTTATTTAAGCACCTTAAAACACTTTTACCCAAAGAAAATTACAAAGAAACACCACAAGCAAAAAATTTTGTACACAAACCTGTATGTGAGACTAATATACAAGCTACACTACAGCTACATATAATTGTGCTTTTATGGTTTACAGTAAATTGGATTGTCTGTGGATTATTTGCACTTCACAAAATATTTCATAATTCAATAGATCAATAAATTAAAATCAAAGGTAAAACACAAAGCATGACATCATGACATCCCTCTTAACTTTGGACTTTTATCTATATATTGGAATTTAATCCACAATGAATCTGAATCTGACAGATCAGCATTTTCAAAGTTTCCCCGTAATAATTTGTTTAAACTGCTATATTATGTTTTTCTCAAACATTAAGTAACGATACATTGAAAAAGCAATATTTCAGAGAAAGGACTGAAAGAAATTCCCTCTAATAGAGTTTATAAAGAACATCACGTCTCACATTCAGATATTACATTTTTGCCTCATTTTTTATTCTAGTTTTTCTGATTTCACTGAAGTATCACTTCTGCTATGAATGAAATGTAGCTCAACTGCTCAGATTCCTCAAGCCACCAAATAATATAAACAAATCAAGAGGATTAAAATTTAAGACAAGAATTAAAAAGGTCTTCTTTCGAAAAAGGAAGCTCATCTTTTTGTTCAGAGATTGCTGAGTATGGAATAAATAAACCGTTGAGTGAGAGCAGAAATCTCTCTCGGTCTTGCTTTCTCTCCCTGTGTGCTCAGATGAAGTTGACTGTGATAAATGATCACAGACACAGATGCTGTGATTATAACTTGGCCTGTTATCTCATGAGATGCTCCATTCCAAAGTCACCTTCCAAAAAAAATAAAGCCTGAAAGCTTATTTTTTTCTGTTTTTAATTAAGAGTTTCTGTGAACTGATCATCTACTGTTAAAACATAAAACGCCGTCATACTCATTAAACAACATTTACTGCAGGAGCAGAGACAGAGTGAGAGTTTCTGCTGCGTGTTTATAAGGAGGAAACACATGAGATGTTCTCCTGAAATGAGCAGTGATGTCATTCCCAGGTCTTGTGCGTAACATGGGATTTGTGCATAAAATATTCTTTTTGAAACATTTCCGGTTCTGTATAGCAGTACTGCTGCATTACTGTATTACAGTGGCAGCACAAAGGTCATAATTTAAATTGGCACATACAGATACAATGTGCTGAAGAAATTATGTGGACTTTTAACCTATCAAAGAAACACACACACACACACATACACACACACTAAACCTGTGACCTTCAGGATACAAATCTCTAACCACAACTGCCCAGTACACAGTACTGTACACAACCGTACAGTTAAAACACTGTAAATGATTTTAGACATTTAAATACATAAATGTAAATGTACAAACAATATGTACAAACAACAAAATATTGCACTAGTATGCAACAGTGGTTATGCATGGATGGACACCACAAAGGTAATAAACCCTTTTAGTGAAATATAGATGATCTCAGAAGAACAGAAATGGTCAGTGTATGTGACATCTGGTACTGTATGGTCATCACACGTTTAGTTTGTGAGGACGTGTCTCTGTATGTAAACTGTACTGCAGTGATCAGCTCTCATGCAGCGTCTGCTGCGAAGCCGCTGTGACAGAAAACGCTGCTGTCAGTCACGTTTCACTTTCACAGCCTCTGATGTCATGCGGCTCAGAATAAGCGATGACATCATTTCTGTGAGCGCATGACTTCTGCGTTTTTTCTGATTCAAACGATTTTAACAAAAGAACTCTATGAAAATGACCCAAACAGCTGAAGTGACACACACACAGTGTGTGTGTGTGTGCATGTGTGTGTGTGTGTGTGTGTGTGTGTGTGTGTGTGTGCGCATGTGTGTGTGTTAAACAAGCTGTCAATGACATACATCCTTATGTTTCTTCAGATTCATCAGACTGGGATTAAATCAGTGTGTTATTGGACTGAGACTGTATTCCACACACTAACCCAATAACACACACACTCTCTCTCTCCCTTTCTCCCTTT
>JBAJNP010011525.1:0-14638 GCA_036877545.1 Yasuhikotakia modesta | reverse complement strand
CACACACACATCCTTACAACATAATATTCACACGCAAATAACATTTTGCATTCATTTTTTAGATAAATGTGCCTTTATTTGTTTGTTGTGTTAATGTCCTTGTTTACAGTGTTAATAATGACTAAGACAAACTTCCACTCGTGCGCAATAAAGTTCCTATTATCGTTGATATTTTAATCCTGTAGCGCCTCCTTCAGGTCGCGTCACGAACAGCAGCTTTTATTCCTCCGTCGCTTGAAGCAACTCATTCAACTCATTCAACCAAACCAAGTGTTCAAACAAGGCATGAACAAAACTGTGCACATAACGTACACATTATACATCTACACAAGAGGCAGAAAAGACAAAACTAGCAAATGACAGAATAATATCAAGTTTGGTCAAATTCTCAAACAGTCTATGCAAAGTTATTTTGATGACAAGCCATGTTAGCCCATACGTTTCCTCAAAACGACAGACCTCAAAGTGTTACACGAAACAGGTAGAAATGACAAAAAACGTATTAATATGTGAATTAAAAACATAATTTCGGTAACATCCGCTCTATATATACGCAGCAGCGCAGGGTGGGCGGGGCAGTCTGTCTGATGACGAGTCAGTGACGCGCTCATCTGTGCGGCGCTTTAGTTACGGTGTTTGAGGACAGCGCTATATAAACGAGAACGGGTCTTATTCAGCGTGGTGGTTTGTAATGTATGAATGGTTAGTTGACGGATTATCGTCTCTCTTCGTGCCCTTTTCCGGTGAGAAATCCGCAGCGTGTCCTGTGGAGCACGGTAACGGCCCGGCGGGCGCAGACACGCCGCGGCAGGAGAGCAGCAGGGCCGCCAAGCGCAACTATCACAGGTGAAGAATTATTGTGTGGTTATTATGTTTATATCTGTCTGTGCAGGAAATCACACGTGGTTTGTTTTGTCTGGTGTTTGTTTGTCGTTGCATGACTTATTTGTCCTTTAAAACAAATGTTTACATTTAACAAAAGTGAAATAATTGTCAGTTTGCTGTAAATATACTGATGTTGTTTTACAAATGCAGTGTTGTATTGTGCCAGCTTAAATAATAAACCATAAACCCAACGTTTCTAGATACAGAGGTTGTATTGTTTTTGATTTGACTGTATATTTGTTGTATTAATCTGATTCACTGTCAGTAAATTCACACTGGTTTGTGTTGAATGTGTTTTGCAGTGTGTCTTCCGCCGATAGTTTGACAGATTATCCTGAGATCAAAAGAGCAAGACATGGTAAATAAAAGATTAGATCCAGCATCTACACATCTTTATAATAAATATCTGCCTTCAATAGTCATAGACACCCCCAACAGATCCACATGAAGTGTATTATTGTCTTGTTTTATCAACAGATGTGATCATCAGAGTTGTCAAAAAAACCTTGGCCGGAATCGCTGGATTGTTTCGTTTGAGACGCTACAGAAATGATGAACATGCAAAGCAGAGAGACTTCACACAGGTGGGATTGTGTAACCAGAAACACAGGTCTTGTTGTTTACATCAGCTTTGGATATGTGTGTTTTGCATGTTGTGTATAACATGTTGTGTTCAGGTCGGCAGGTTTGCCTGTATGGGAGTTGATGACATACACAGCAGCAGTCTGAGTACATGGGTGGAAAATGAAAGAACGGGTGAGTGTGATTCAACATGCATGCACACAGTTTATTTCCACAGTTATACGCTTGCTTAAAATTCTGTGACTATATTACGCCTGCACTGACATTAACATCATAATTTAATATAAATGTTGTGTAAATGCATTTATGTCGCCTAAATGATAGATGATTCTGTGTCGCCATCGCAGTTTAAATATAACGTGTGTAGTGCTTTTCTCCTCAGATAAACAGATGGATGGGGGTCCTAAGAACACGACGCCCAGTGCCCACCACAACACACTTACTACAAAACCTGAGTAAGTGATACTGATTCTGTGAAAACTGTATAATATATAATATCTCAAAGCTTTGAGCTACCAGTTTGAATTATATTATCTGATAAAATTAAAGAATACAGTATTAAGACTGGCCTCTCTTATCAGTTTTGCTTTAATCTGACAAGCAGTGGCTCAATGAACAGAGGAAGTCAGGACAAGATCACGGAGTTAAAGTCGGGGTCGTCGTCCACACGAGGACTGAACACGAGGTCGTCTGAGATGGAGCCTGCGGGCCACACCCACAACCCCTGCCTGACAATGGAGGAGGTAGAAGCAGCTTTTGTCTCCGTTTTTGTCGCAGTGTGTGTGAGAGATGATCTGACAATGTCTCTGTGCTGCTGTTTGGTTCAGCTGCTGAGAGAGAGCGACTGCGAGCGTTACAGGATGTTGGTGGAAATGGCCTCCGAGAAATTCTGCAAACATCTGCCGTACGGACGAATGAAGCCTCCGGTGTACGTTCATCAAATCTGATCAAAGCACCGATTAGCTGACTAATAATAATAATATTAATTAAGTTTATTAATCATGTTTTCGTAATTCTGTAGCCCAGCGATCCCTCATGATGGACAGAAGACCATCGTCTTCAGTCACACTACTGGCATAAACAGACCTGCTCCAGTCAGCGGTGAGACACACAGTTTAACTTCTAAACAGTTTTTCTGTTTTCCTCACATTTGATGGGAAGCTTTTAAAAGTCCAGTTGTGTTTATCTGTTTGACTTCAGCTTTTCCAAACATGTGTGTGTGGAGCGATCCAGTGTCTCTGACACGTAGTAATGACAGGTAACACTGGATAGATTGTCTGGTTGTTTCATAATATCTTATAGCTTATCGGCTTTATGTATTTAATGTTTATCTATTTTGCTAAAGGACAATTGATGCTAGCTGGAGAACGACAGGAAGTGATGTAAAGGAAGGAGACCTGGATGGACAAACTTCGATAAAAATTGTAGGTGTAACTAAATATCATACAACTGCATATTTAATAAATATATGTTGCTGTATATAATTTAAAAAGATTAAAAATGAGATGTTTTGCTAATGCCTTTATTGCCCCGGTCTCTGCAGCCGGTAGTTGTGGATCTGTCCGCTGAGGTTGAAGCCAGATTAAATCTCAAGGAGAAAGACGAGCCGGCAGAACCATTGATACCGTCCAGAACTGAACCTCTCACTGACACGGTGATGTTTCCCATTGACGAGTTTCCACAACTCAGCAGGGTCCGTTTCTTCAGAACCCTTCACTATTACATAGAGAAATATTGCATAGATTTGCACTGAACAACCCAGCAAGTCATTCTTGTCTATTTGACACACATAAATGTAGTCAGTGTGTTTATTTCTGTGGGTTTTTTCCGGTTCTTTCTGTGCGTTACACAACAGGAAATGCAACAGGAAGTCACTGCTGCTCTTGCTCAGAGCGACCCAAACCTGGTTCTGTGTAGCGCTTTCAAACTGTGCATCACACGGAGGGATCTGGCAACGCTGCAAGATGGCGGCTGGTTAAACGATGAGGTAACGTCAGTTTGAGTTTCTGACAGAAAGAGCAAATTTCTGACCGCTGTTGTAGATTCGATCTCAGTGTTTTAGAGAAACATTGTCGTTCTCAGGTGATAAACTTCTACATGAGTCTGGTGATGTCACGCAGCGAGCGGGACGGGGGCAGAGCGAGGGTCTATTGTTTCAGTACGTTCCTCTTCCTAAAGCTGCACGACGGTGGACATGCAGCCGTCCGCCGCTGGACCAAAGCTGTAGACCTCTTCCTGTATGATGCCATACTAATCCCTCTTCATCTGGGAGTTCATTGGGCCCTCGCTGTGAGTAGTTCACCTTTACAAGTACCTGGTTAGTACTAGTACCGTTGGTTGTGTGTAACTAACAGAACATGACTAGCGGCTTATTTTGTTTTGTAATATAAAGGTTGTTGACTTTGAATCAAAGACGGTACGATCGTACGACTCCATGGGCCAAAGGCACGATGACATCTGCAACATGCTTCTGTGTGTGAGACTGTTCTGGAAAATCAAACATGCAGAACATGTGGTTTGTTGAAACAGTAACGTCTCAACAACCAGATGATTGTGTTTGACAGGACTTATCTGAGTGAGGAGTTTCGAGTGAAGAAGGGCAAAGATTTAGACATCTCTAAGTGGACAGTCAACAGTCTGCAGCCGACTGTATGTAGCTGTTTGATACACTGCTTGATTCACTGTGAGCTCAGATCCGGTATAACTGATGTTTGGAAAATCATTTTCCACAGGAAATCCCTCAGCAGAGGAACGGAAGCGACTGTGGTGTCTTCGTATGCAAATATGCTGATTATATTGCAAGAGGACGCAGCCTCACTTTCAGACAGGTGTGTGTATGTATGTATATATATATATATATATATGTATGTATATATATATATATATATATATATATATGTATATGTGTGTGTGTGTGCGTGTAATATATTAAACAGCAATGTATTGAGCCACCTCTCCGTTTCTCCTCAGGGTCACATGCCGTATTTCAGGAAAGCTATGATCTGGGAGATTCTCAACCGGAAGCTGCTCCAGTAGGAGGATTCAGGAACGTCATATTGACCAAAGCACAGAACCACCATCACATTTGTCCCTCCTGCTCTAGTTTTTTTAAGCAAGTGGATTCAGATTTTTGCACAGATTACTGAACCTTACTGTACTGTATACAAACACTAAAAATGCAAATAAACGGCTACAAGCAGAACACTGGACCAGGTCGTAAATAGAAGTCTTCAGGTGGAGCCCTCGTTCTCATTGTTCTCAAGAATGTAGTTTAATCGACCCCTGTTGGTTAAACTGGGAACTGGTTCCTTGTTTAGCTGTGACCTGGGACTGCAGTTATAAACGAACCTTATTTTCTGTAACCATTGCTGTGGGTTTTTCAGCATGTGTATCTTTTTATGTCATAATTGAGGAATGAGGAAGTTATTTATTTGGCCTGAATGGAAAGCAGTTGTGTGTGTTATCTACTATGTACAAGTCTTATGTGTTCATTTGTTTCTTCGTCTCATGCATTCTGACTGAAGGCCTGGTTAAATGTTCACGGCTGTGATGGTATTGCCATTGAATCTATTTTCTGTGGCTATAACAGACATGCCCACAAGTGCCTTGATCGCATGTTTTTTAAGGCGTCAATGCTGATTATTAACTTATATTATGACTTCAAACCTAATTTTCCCATCTGACATGCTTGTGTTATAGTTGCCTGTTTGGGAACTAACAGTGTATGTTTAAAGTTGGATAGACAGGCAGCAAAACACATTGATCTCAGTTTTCATTTAGAAACTTAATGCTAAATATAATCCCAGTGGCTGTATTACATCGTTTTTAATGAACTGGAAATGAAATTTCTGCAATATTTCCCTCATGCATTAATACAGGATCAAAAGTGCTTTATTTCTTACCTACAGTGGAGAGAAGCTCTGTATTTATTGTGTGTGTGTGGCCCTATGGAGCACATGATGTGAAAGTAAAAAGTTTCAGTTGCTGGTGAATGAGAAACAAACTTGTGATGTGAGTTTTAATAGAAATGAAACGACCGACTGCAAATGTGTCATTTTTGTCATTAATGCAGAATGATGGTCATTATTTTTGTAATTAATAAAGATTTGAAAAGAAACTCCCTCTTTTTTCCCCTCAACAATCTGGTTTAGCTTTTGTTCATCATTAAATTGCATTTGTCTACTTCTATACAACAACACATTAGACCTTTAGTCATTTTCTTAACTTGCATTTATTTTGTATAACCTAGTGTAACTTATTAAATTATTCTAAAATGGTAAAAATATTTAAATGCTTAGATGCAGTAAGTGTTTTAAAATACACTTAAAATAATCAGGTTAGATTTAATCATAAGAAAACATAAACAATTAAATCTATCAATTAATATTCACATCTTAAACGTTCTCAAATAATGCAGCTTGAGACGTCTTAGCATTGTTAATAAAACGTATTAATATAGTGTCAATATAGAAACACTAGGGGGCGCTATAAGAGTTTAGTTTCATAAAACAGACTCAAAATCTAATGTCATTTGCTTTGGAAAATACGTGGAAAATATTATAATGGGTGCTGCAGTTTTACCTGTGTCCTTATTTACATGAATCACACATTGTATGTTTTACATCAGATGCTATTTTCAGAGTATTTGACATATTCTCTTATTTTTACACAAGCTCAGATGACCAAATATGTCATTACAAATAAGTCTCTTTATTAATTTGCCCATTATTGATCATACCTGTGCGATACTCTACGTCTGTCTCAATGTCATCCTAAAATCCGCATTGAAACTGTGTTGAAATGTAACGGGACACTGAGATGAGGTGCGTGTGACGTCACGGGTGACGTCATGTCGCGTTCATCTCTCCGTTCACGCCACACGCTGCAGAACCGAGCAGACGAGGTAAGACCATAAAACGCCTCAGCATCGCTTTACTGATGTTTACAGTTAATAAATCTAATCTTTGTAAGTAACAGACAATCGTGAGCTTTTGTTAAACGCTTCTGTGCCGTTGAATTAGTTTTAAAACACCAAGTTTCCTGTCGTCATTGTTGTACTTTAGCTTTAAAATGTGTTTTTAGAAACGTTTACAGGTAACTTACGTGTTTTATAAACGCAACTACAGTCAGACTAACTGGTGAATCTCAGTTTACAACAAAACATTAGACAGAGTTAAATAATCGTTTACGAAACTTTATCGGCAGAGTTTTGTAACTTACATGAACTTAAATGTCTACATACTAAACCTTTGTACTGAAATCGCAGTTTGTTTAAAAAGCCTTAAGTTGTAAAAGTCAAGTTAAACAGTTTTTTACAACTTGTTGGCATGTGGGTTTGAACATTTGCCTTTACATTTAAAGACTGAAAGAATAATCTTTGAAATAATAGTTTTTAATGGTTTAATGTTTTTTTGACAAATGTCATCTGTTATGCTTTTGTCCATATCTGTTATTTTTGCCAAATTGTATATATATATATATATATATATATAAACTACTTACTCAAAGCAAAAGGTTCACACTTTAAAGTGTGTTAATATAAGTTTTAATATGTGGTATAACAGCACTGGGGGCTTAACAGATTGTATAACTCCTCTGGTTCTGTATTGTATAACTCCTCTGGTAAAAACTGCTTCAGACAGGCTGGCAGTCTTTTAAGCTTGGCAACAGTCGGTTCTGTGTTGGTAAACTATTGATCAAATATATCGCACTTGCAATTCTGCTGTTGCAGTGAATGTCACAGCATTACAGCCTAGAATCACTCCCTTCATTCAATAGATCACATCCGTGCTGATATTTAGTACAATGGCACTTATGCCGGTGGTATGAGTTAATAATCTCTGTGCTGTGTCACTTTAAGACACTTTATGGCTGAAGAGTGGAAACATTTAAAGTGATATGTACAGTATGGGTGTTTCCTGAACGGACATGAGTTAAACTAACTGCCCCCCGCTGACAAGAGCTTCCTGGTGTAAGATCTGCAGGGTGGCTTTTTGTGACCAACCCCAGAGCGGCCGGAAGAGAGAGAAAGTGACTTTTCCTTAACTTGTATGTTTGTTTTTTCTGTGTTACATAAACTGTGTTGAATTTTCTAAAAAATATTTAAAAGTTCTCTAGGGCAACATTAGCTACAAATTCCATTTATTTATACAACTTCCATTAATTGTTATTTGTGTGCAGCTGAGCTAGAAGCGTCTTGGTGGTGTGAAATAAAGTATTTGTCATGCCAGTACTAAACACTGAGTGACAAAAGTAGGAAAGATAAATAGAAAAAAAGAGAGAGAAAGAGAGAGAGAGAGAGAGAAGCAGAATAGATCTGGGGTCTCAGAAATGTAACATTTATAAACCCCTCCTTAATTTTTTTACAGGAAGAGCAAAATGTTATCATCTCTCTGTTTTTCCACCAACTTCTGGTGTTGGTCCAACATTCCCATGCCGAGCGAAACACTAAACGCTCACATTCCTGTTAGAATGACATCTAATAAATGATTAATGTGTGCTGTCAACACATGAATGACACAAGATTCATAGCTGCTTTATCTCATGTAAAGTTACATGAGGCAGTTTCATGGTCTGTTATTTCATTATGTGACATCATCAACCAATGTTGAGCTGATGATGAAATTATGCTTGTTTAATGCCATGTTTAATGCTAATGTTTATGGTTTGGACCAACTCACAGAGTTCCTCCCAGGCCAGTTGCACTCTGTCATGTTTGCTTTAAACCATCAAACCACCAGAATGTTCTTAGAGATTTGAAAACATGACACTGCTATTCTTATAGCTTAAAATATGTGTGACAATAGAAACAATAGGTTGATCTGAATGGTATACAAGCCCCTCACCCAAACCTAAATCTAACATTGACCCAAAACCTAGTCCTGCAATCTGATTGGTTGATAGAAATCAACCAATCAGGACCAACAATGGCATCAATCTGGGAACACCATATGGAAAAATGGTTGGGATGTTAAAAGAAAGATGGCTGGTTAGCAAGGTCCAGTTAGCTTGTTAGCTGGAGCCCACAGACAAAGGACTGTACTTTATGTAGAGTTATGTAGCTGCAAGTCAATGGCCGTTGAGGTCAGCAAAGTTATATCATTAACAGAATGAGAATGTAGTGAAAATCACAATGATTAAGTCTCTCTTTGCCTGCTGTGATATTAGGTTAATGGTTAATTGATTTGTTAATTCATGGTTAATTGATTCACACAAATAAACTCAACTTTTTAGTTTATTTAAAAATTAAGGCCTCAGTTGGATAGGACAACAATGAAATACAAAATATTTCCTTTCTAAATGAAAGCTGTAAATAAAACCAAGTAAGAAGATTAGTTTATTTTGTCTGGACTTTGTCTTCGCCGTGTTTCGCTCATTCTGGAGGCTAAAGACAAAAACCAAAAGGATAATTTTCCTCATGAGTCCAGTCATGTTGTTTCTGTACCCATTCAAGCAGGAAATGTTTAGAGGCCAAACAAAAGAATCACGTGATGTTTCAGCCTCATGGCTGCGGTGGATGCAGACAGGTATTAATTAAAACAGGAAATAACAACAGAAACAAGCAGATGTTAAAGACATTTTGGAAGCTCAGATGTTTTCACGTTTCCAGGATGCTATTTAACATTAGCATGTAAAAATAGTAAATGCTGTTTTTTGCAACTTTGCTTTTTGTCTTTAGTTAATTGTCCTTTTTAATAAATGAATCTGTCCATCTGTTTATTAATTGGTCCAACACACTATAATTATGATATATAATAACTCTAATATCGCATCTGCTTGTTTCAGCTGAAATCTTCTGATTGTTTGGACACAAAGAGAAGGAACCATGTTTAGACGCTGCATTGCCTCAGTTCTCCTACTGTGTGTCTCCTGTGAGGTATTGTGTTTGTTTAATGTTATATTAATGTATTGCATTTTATTTTCACATCTATGTTCTCCTCACACTGTAAGTCGCTTATGTCACCATTACTGATGAACTTCTCTTTATGTTTTGAAGCTGTTTCTGATGGTTCTCTCGGAGGAAAGCGCTGAAGCTACGCAACAAAAGAACGATATGGATTTCACTCGCAACAATATATTAACCGCCCAGTTTGAATGTTACCAGAAGATTATGAAAGACAACGATCACAACAAAACAGGTGAGAGCTTGTTATTGCATCTCGTTTCATAGTCACGTTTTTAGACTTTAATTGTTCTGGACAATTACACAATTCCTCACAGAAGGGCAGTTTTTATTGATCACGACTCAAAAAAGCACCACAGGTTACAGGAAGACTGTTGTGTGCAAATACCTGATGATTAAATGGAAATATTCTGTGGGGTGTGTCAATGAGTTTCAGCGACTGCTCAGTGATTTAAGGCTTCTGTGTGTTAGACTAAAGTCACAGTCGTCCTGGGTTGTAATGAGAGTTCAAAGAGGTTACAACAGTAAATTGATCCATGAACCTCCACCATTTTGGCCATTATTTAGACCAAGATCTGTACGTCTAAAAACAGGCTTTTAATTTAGATAAAAATTCAAGCATTCAAAGCAAACACTTGTTTAATGAATGATACCATAACCTAAAGACAACAGTATAGACAACAGTGAAATTTGATAGAGCCCGGACCAAAAGTTTATCTTTTCAGACCAGGAGAACCAGACAGTTCTAGCGTACAATAAAGCCATTGGTTTGGTAATAACAGTAAATAACTCCTCTGCAGAGGGTTCTGGGTGTAAACGCACCTGGGACGGATGGCTGTGTTGGGAAGATTTAGACGCAGGAGTCACATCAGCTCAGCACTGCCCAGATTATTATGACAACTTTGACACCTCAGGTGAGTCCCAGTAAGACATCGGTTTACGAGCTTCAGACTGTAAATCAATGTTACCATTATAACTGACTGATGTTACCATCTGATGACCAAACTGTGTTTTATCAGAAATGGCAACAAAGATTTGCATGGATTCGGGCCAGTGGTTCATTCATCCTCTCAGCAACAGAACCTGGACGAACTACACAGGCTGTACGAATCTGTCCAATGATCACAAGAAGGTGAGCTTTCATTTAAAGTCATATATTAAAGCTTTCATTCAAATCATCTATTAAACGTCATATGGTCAGTTATCTAAGATACCTGGTATTGTCATTGTCATTCATTGTTTTGTTTTTTTGCTTTTTTTGCTAGTCAGATATTTGACAGATATTGTATTAGACATATTTTTTCTGATATCCTTGCAATATTTGTGTAAATAATGCTGGAGTTTTGCTTGGTTTTGTTTAAATAATTTATAATAGTAAGTTTTCAAGATTTAATTTTTTCTGTATCTTTTCTGTCAGACGGCGTTTAATCTTTATTACTTGGTTTTGATCGGTCACGGATTGTCTCTGATATCGTTGTTCATTTCTCTGGGGATTTTTTTCTATTTTAAGTAAGTGATGTAAAAAACAATAAATGACATATAGTGTTAATATATGTTGTGTGTATACATTATATACTGTGTTGTCTAACATTAATGGTTGTTTTCTCCCTCAGGAGTTTGAGTTGCCAAAGGATAACGCTACATAAAAATCTCTTCTTCTCCTTCGTGCTGAATTCCATGATAACTATCGTTTTTTTCACATGCGTGGCCAACAACCAAGAAGTAACGCAAGCTAACCCGGTGAGTAAAACACGTTTATCACCGAGATCTCAGCATCAGGCAAAAGGTCGTTTTGCAGGCGGAGCCTGTCCTCCATTTTGATTGGAACATTCTTCATACACAACATGTAATACAGTGTATAAAACATGTGGATTGAAATGTCAACCCTCAGGTCAGCTGTAAGGTGTCCGTGTTCGTTCACCATTATCTCCTGGGCTGTAACTACTTTTGGATGTTGTGTGAGGGCATTTATCTGCACACGCTCATTGTTGTGGCCGTCTTCGCTGAGAAACAGCACCTTGTGTGGTATTATCTCCTAGGATGGGGTAAGTTAGTGTCTAATAATGTCGACTTGGTCTAATAAGTCAAGATTCTCTATATTTCAGAAATGACCTCTGTTATGTTTTACACACATTAACAGTAAATCTTTTCAAATGTTTATAGGCTTCCCGTTAATTCCTGCGTTTATTCATGCAATTGCAAGGAGTTATTATTACAATGACAAGTGAGTTTTCTTTAAACATTTTTGTCTGTTTTTACGTTACGTAAAGGTTTCACAACACTTGTAATTTCAATAATGCTTTTATCATGTTTTTGGTTATTTTGTAGCCTGACAGCGTCAGTCCCTATTTACTTTCATTACAAGGAAAAAATGGCCAGGATATTCTTTGAAATTAACCTTTTGTGTTAAAATTCCCTCAGAAGAAACTAAACTAGTCATGCCAGTTACAGCATGAGGCTGAGAAGAGTTTGGTAAACTGTTTTTTAAATGTTTGTTCACAGCTGTTGGATAAGTTCAAACACATCTCTGCTGTACATCATTCACGGCCCCATTTGTGCAGCGCTGTTGGTAAGTCTGTTCTGTCTTTGTGTCTCTTTCCTTTCTTTGTCCCCTTGGTAGTGTGCTTGTGTCTGAGTGCTCTTGTTCTCTATGTATAAGTAAATACTAATAAGCTCAACAGTGTTTTTTCTGTCTGTGTCCTCAGGTTAATCTCTTCTTCCTTCTAAACATCGTGAGAGTGTTGATCACCAAACTCAAAGTGACCCACCACGCAGAATCCAGTCTGTACATGCGGGCCGTCAGAGCCACCCTCATCCTGGTACCACTGCTGGGCATTCAGTACTTATTGCTGCCTTACAAACCCGACGGATGGCTGGCCTCCGAGATATTTATGCACACAATGAACATACTGATGCATTATCAGGTAGGTTGTGTTAGCGCTGTGTTAGCTGGGCACTGGACAGCACAATGTTAAAACTGCTGCTCTGAAAGCACAAACTGATGTTAGTTTAGTAACAAGCTTTAATTTTGACCTATATTAGATTAACTGTAAAGTCAACTTTACAAATCTATACCTTTAACTATGGAATGGGTAAAAAAAATAAATAAATAATAATAATCATTGTAATAATAATCATTGTATATTATATATATATATAATACATATATTATACATTATATATCATATCATTTTTGCTTTGTGAAGTTGTACATTTATGATCTGTTTGTTTACCACAGGGCCTCTTGGTTGCTACAATATTTTGCTTTTTTAATAGTGAGGTAAGTTACTCTTAAACTACTTTAAGTAAACGATACATTTGTTCTGTTTTTGTTTGAGCAATACAGGAGAGCGTCTGGTAGGCAGAACTTTACAGCAGAATTATTCTTCATATTTGTGTATAAATCACACATTTCAGGTGCAGACTGTGTTGAGAAGACACTGGAACCAGTACCGAATCCAGTTTGGGAGCACATTTGCGAACACAGAGGCCTTGCGTTCGTCGTCCTACAACACTTCCTCCATGACTGAAGACCATCGATGTTACAGCATCGACAGCCACATAGACGCAATAAACATAAAGAGCTTTCACAGCCTGGATATTACCATTCTCAGATCAGACAACCTCTACATGTGAGAGACCTCTGGATTGCTCAAGCAGCCTCAGGAAGAGGACTTGCGATGGTCTACAGAAGAACATCTGGACAGCTTTGGACCAAAGACATCAAGGAGATTTGCCTTGAAGTTAAAGAACTCTTCTTTGTGGAGATTATTAATTTATCGGATTAAACTGTTTTAATGGAATACTGAAGTCATGTGAGCAGAAGAACATGGAGGAGAACATGGAGGAGAATAGGCCATGGAGAACATCTGTTTTTTTAAACCTTTTGAAGTGGACCTGGAGTGGGACGTTCTAAAGGTTAATAATTAGAATGAAAATCTCAGATGTTCAGAAGAAGTTCAGATGAAACTTGTATCTTGAGCTTTCCAGTGTTGCTCTGCACTGACTGAAGCAGGTTTATAAAACAGCTTCTGGCTTGAGTGATGGATGGAGACACCACAGCAAACTCAGAATCTATGAATAAATGGATTATTCTGTTCAGAGAACCAACAGACATTGGATGATATGGTGTTTCAGAAGATACTGATGGCATTGCCTGCAAATTTATCTTATTATTTGCTATCAGTTTGATCAGCTGGATTTGAGTCTCACAGGTAGACTGAATTTTATATGTTTGTGTTTATTTGCATTTATATCATTTGACAAACACTCTGTTTAACACGCTAATTTGATTAAACAGAATACAGTCACTGTCAACATTCATTTTCTTGCTGAAAAGACATGTTTTGCATTTTGGAAGACTGTCAATCTGTTTTTTTTAAACAACCTTGGTTAACCCGCCTTACCATCTTAACCAACTTGGTAGACCAGCAATATCCAGGATAAACCAGTGCTAGCCATACTGGGAAAGTTGGTCTTGTTATAAGAAACATTTCTTAGTCTCATAAATTTCTGATTCATGTGTTCATACCTTTATCTGTATACCTTAAAATCTATACCTTAATCCAGGAGTAGACCGGCACATATGGGTTTATAGGCATGTCCACACTCAGTTCTGTTTAGCCGATCCGGATTCCAATCAGGATTGATGGAGCCCAGGAGCAGGAATGAACATCAGTTTGGTTCAGATGTTCTAAGGAACAGATCTTTAGATGTTGATAGTCACATGCTGGTAAAGAAACATGTACATGTAAATCTATTTCTGAATCAAGTGTGATATGAATGCATTATATATATTTATAAATGGTTTCATGTGAGACCATCTTCAAATGTTGCATCAAAATATATTTTTGCTTTTGGACATTAAAATATTCATTTACTTCCAAATGTTGTTTTTTATCTCAGTGTTTTACAGTGAATGGAATAAATTGATGGTTTAAGCATCTGAAAGATAATAACAGTATTTTAAACGTTACAATATCGTATTTCTGTCAATTGTTAAAACTATAAAATATATTTAAAAAAATTAAAATAATTAGATGATTTTAAGATTATTCAGGATTAATGTTCACATTTTGATGCTCATTTACATTTATTTACAATTATTTAGCAGTTGCATGTTTCTGAAGTGACAATAGCATCTGATGCTAGGGACCAGTTTAAGAACAGTTTAAGAGAAAGGCTTTTCAGGAACGTTAATGTAATGTTAAACAAAAATCAGGTCAGGGATTAGCCAGCTGTATACAGAACAGGTGTGTGTGTGTGTGT